>PVJI01010414.1:0-60387 GCA_004026765.1 Micronycteris hirsuta | reverse complement strand
GCCACAGAGTAACTGAAACTTCTTTTCACAAAGATAGAGAAACAGCACAATCAGTTCCAAATGGTATGAGGTGGATTGGAGATGACCAGCAGCAAGTCCTGGTGATAGGGAACTGGGTGGCCTTGCATTTCTTCGGTGTTTTCCGTCGTAGAAGCTAAAGCAAGGACCGGAAGCTTCAGGCCACGGAAACGTTCCTGCGGAGTCACCTGACCTGCCCGCACTGGGTCGTTCTAGCATGGGTGCCACCGTCGGTCAGGCTTAGCTTCGCGTGCCAGAGGCGGGCGGGGTGGCGTTCGGGCATGGTGGCGCTGGATTGGTTCTGGAGGGTGTGTTCTGACAAAGTTCATCCTAGAGTCCTTTCGCCACACCTGTGGATTTTCCCAGAACACTTTGCAAACTCCTGAGTCCTTTTTTACCAGGACTAGTCAAATTGGGAATTTTACTGCCTCCTGAGGAGCAGCAGCAAGTAAACCTGGCGTTCTGTGAGCCCGAAGAGCAGGCTCTGGGGGCGGGACGTGTGTTTGAGACAGAGGTAGCGGGGAGGACAGAAGCTTGTTTCAGCCATTCAGCGATTGGGCCGTGGCACTTCCAAGGGTGCCTGGAGGAGGGAAGAGGGGAGACGGCAGAGTTAGTGAGAGGAGGTCCCCGTGTTTCCGTTCTTGAGGTGTGTGAAAGCCAGCATGACTCGTACCTAAGCAAAGTCTGCGTTCTCATGGTTGTGTTTAAATGAACCAAAAAATTGTCTCCAGAGAACTTACTCTAACAACTCAAGCACGATTCTCTTGTGGAGACTGACTTTCCCTTTTGCCCCGAGGAGACAAACCCTTTCAGCGTTAACAAAGCAAACAACGCCTTGAGTAAGAGTTAGGTTGCCCGTGATCTCTGCTGTCCTGGTGTCTCTTCCGAGATGGGTTTCCACCTCTGCCGCTAAGGCCTTTGAAGCTGCTCTTCCCAAGAGACCGGCAGTCCCGACCGTGCCTTTCTCGTTGGAGAGCCGGCTGCCTCTGACCCACGGCGGCACGTCCTGCTGGGGCCGGGCCTGTCTCAGGCCTCGAGCCGCGCGGGTGGCTGGAAATAGAGATCGAAGCCTTCTGAGCCTTAAAACTAAGGGGGTTGGACCAGGAAGAGCCTTAAGATTTTGATTTACGTCAAACCCTAATGCATCATCTAAGCTCGTTTGGGGTTTTGAACCCACGTTCTTTCATATGTTGTCGGCACTCTCTAATTTCAGGTTGCAAAAACTCAGATTTAGTTCTGGATTCTGGCAAAGAAATTGTGCCACGTAAGCAGTTGTAAGCAGCCAGACATGGGGACGGCGGGCCTGGTGTGCCCCCTCCACGTGCCCCCGTCCCGCGTGGTGTCGAGCATGGCTCCAGTTCTGTGCTGCTGCCGAGCGGGGCCCCTGTGGAACAGTGTGGTCGAACCAACGTGATGCCTGCCGCCGGAGGCCCATTCCAGCCAACCACCCTTCGAAAAGCAGTGTAGGGTTGAAAGATAGCTGCGTATCCTGTGACTACTTCAAAAAAACATGAAATTAGGATCCTTTTGTACTTTGTGTATACCTATTGAGGTGTACACAGTGTGGGCTGAGTTTTCGGAAAAGATTTTGAATTTATTAAGACATATTAGCACAGAACACTGAACTAGGGTTAACAAAAGGAGGCCTTGGTTCCCATGGTAAGGCCTGTGCCCAGAAGTTCCCCACTTCTGGGGAGCTGGAGGGTTTCCTGGAGAGAGTGCTGCCCCGGGGCAGGGTGCCAGCCCCGCTCTCCGCGGTGCGTGTTGGCTGAACTGGGTTATGAATCGGTGTTCTCCCGACACGTGGTCCTTTTCAGTACGCCGCACCGGAGTGAGTCAGAGCTGTTCTCAGACTGGGAACTTCACTCCTGGTGTCTAAGGCAGGACGTCCCGCTGAGGGAAAGAGCAGGAGGGAGAGCTGCTTCGAAACTGCCTCGTCCTTCTTTTTAAAACATTGCTGAAAATGAGTAATTTCATTCTCTTTCCCTGCCGTTTAGAAATTCATGCTCTTCAAAGGTGTTCAGATCTGTAGTGGTTAAAGTTAGGGTTTTGCTAACGATGTGACATTGAGAATATAAATTTATGTTCAAAGTCAGGATCAGATTAAACAAGAAAAGTATGTTTAGGTGAGTCTTGAAGAAAATCAGCCATAAACATCAAGCCGTAAAATTTACAAACACTACATTTTGTTCGAAAAACAGGTAGATATCTTATCGAAAGTTCTCTAACACTGTTTTCTTTATGGTTTATTTACTAGAGTCTTGCAGTGTTACAGTCGAACACGTCAGTGGAGGGGTTTGGTCAGCCCGAAGTTGGGTGTGCTGAGCAGCCTCTACAGGCAGACGCAGATCCATTTCAACATTACGGAGCTAGGGAAGTCAGAACCGGCTGCTGAGTCCTTTTGTCCTCCTGCTTTTTAAATACATTTATGCCAGAGTTTGAGAGGGGAAATACGAGCAGAGAGGCTTCATTCTAAAACTGCTCTTTAATATGAGTCTACATGGCGGGTTTGGCCATAAATAACTTTCTGTGTAAAGCGAATTCGTAGATCGGATCTTTTGGTGTACAGGATGATGCTCCAACCAACTGAGCCACCTGGCCAGGGCTCGTAGATCAGATCTGACTCGCTCGGTTTGGCCCAGTGATGTGTCAGCAAGGCGGGTCCCCCTGTTGGCGCTCCGGGTCCGTGTGCCAAATGAAGCGGAAGGAGAAAGTGAGAGAATTTGGGTACAGCTACTGCATATTATTTTGGGAAAGGTGAATCCTATATGTGGCAGTTTTTCATTGTTACCTGAAGGCAACATGTTCTTCCAAAGAAATCCATCTTTTCTCTTTAGAGGGAAAAAAAAGGCTTTTGCCCCCCCACCACCACCCCCCAGCCACCACGCTCCTCAGCCTCCCCTGGAGAGGGTCTCCGTGTGTCCCTGTCTGACCAGTAAGTGACCACACCTCAGTGATGGCAGGACAGCCTGGGTCAGTGAGCGCTCGCGTGGGCCATCCCGTGGGCTTGAGCTTCAGGAGATGCGCGTAAAGGTGTATGTGTGTATATAGTCACAGATGTATTCTAGTGAGAAAAAAACCTATTTATTTTGACACAGGGAAACACTGATTTATGCCGCTGAAGAAGCCAGTCAAAGGCCCTCCCCTCAGGCCCTGAGCGGGACCCTGTGCAGACGCACAGAGACCGTCTGTCCGGCCAAGGGCCAAGGCCCACCCAGCTGCCCCAGGGAGCCTGCCCCGGGGAGCCTGCCCCGCCCGCGGGCATGCTAACGAGCCAGAGAGACCCGACTTCACGAACCCTCTCGCGCAGGGAAAGCCGGTTCTACTCTCCGATTCCTGAGTCTGGGTCGAAATGCTCGGGGCTGGGGACTCTACTGCCACAGGTTCTAGGGAACGAAGGGGTTGCAAGTGCAGGGAGTTGGGGAGCTAATTTATTTGCTTAAAGGGAGGTGCAGGAACCACCCCGTCCGTCCTGATCTGCCAGGACCTCCTCTGCGAGGTCGCGCGGTGGGCTGCCCAGCGAGGTGGGCGTGCGCCTGAGTTTCTTACGTGCTCTGCGGGTTCCGATTCTGGGAAAAAGAAAACGAATAAAGATTTTAGTAAGTATCGATGTGTCGTGTTTTCCTCTTGTTCTCCCGCCACCGCCACCCTCCCTTTCAGGGTGGTTCCAGTGTGATCTATTCTGATTTCCTGTTTTATCGGGGGACAGAGGATGACATCTTATACTTTCACAGTGGCTGATGGGTAAGGCCTTTGGCTTCCGCAGGAGGCTCCCAAAGGCCCGCACCAGGCTGTGACTGGACTGAAATTTTCCACAGGATGATTCTTGGGTGCTTTTTGGGTATTTAATAGTTAGCTCAACTCTTGCAGCTTCCGTTGAGGTGAAGGGTTAGGAAGCCCAAAGAGCTTGTCCGGGCAGTGCCGTAGAGAGAGGCACAGGAGAGACGGCCAGGCATCCTGGGGATAATTCTTAGGGTATTCAGATTTGTAACTTTTGAATTTGAAATCCAGCCGCATAAATCTCAACTAGACAACTGAGCAGAATCCCTAAGACTTTTTTACTGGATTTGCAGCATTTTCGTTTTTGCCCGTTTTTGTCATTTGTACTTGAATACCAGGGGGGAGGCTGAAGCCTCGGATGAATTGTTACAGACTCACCACATCTGACCCTTTTCCAGGCTACGTTTCAGGCTCTGTACTACAGCTTAAAAAGGCAGCTGGGGTGGGGGGGTTGGGGCGTGGCTCTGTTCCGGGCTAATTTTCCCTAGTGTATTTGCCTATAAAAACCTTTTTTAGCAGTCCTCACTCCGTAAGAGACCAGAATGGCCGCAGCCACTGGCTTAGCGCGGGCGGGCTTTGTGAGGTAGGTTGCAGTATAAATCCCAGGGAGCAACTGCAGCAAGTCAAGGTTGGTCAAGTATTTGCTCTTTCTTCAGTAGACATCGGGGCATTGCTCTGTGAACTGTGGATGCCATCGAGATGGTAGTGACTGTCCCTTTCCTCAAAGGGCCTTTAGTCCTAGCAGAAGAAAGCTGCTGTGAAGTCCCAAGTGCCTCAGCAAGGGCGTAAGTGGATTGCAAGGGAAGGAAGGGCAGGAGAGAAGGCGGCTTGGGGGTGGGGGGTTGGGAGAGGCAGGAGGGCCCACAGTGCGGAAGAGCTTGATGCGGGTTTGAAGTGGTGTGTGGAGAAGCCCGGACTCCAGACACGCGGAGCCTCCTAGCCTGTGCCCTGCTGTCCGTTCCCGGGCCACCAGAGATGTCCCTCCAGCGGTTCTGGTCGGTCATGCCCTGTCTTTTGAGAGGACGGTGTCAGTCCACTGTGTGGCTCCGTGGCTCTGTGGCACAGATGTTGAACAGGGGCCGCTGGCATGTGGACAAGCTGTGAAACACTCATTTTATGTTCGCAGAGCTTGCTTTTTATGTGACAAGTCTATTTGGAGACAGACAGACTTGATTTTTACTCAAAGGTTGATTTCGAGGCCGGCGTGTTTGCTGAGAGCCTCAGCAGGGTGGGAAGAGTGTCTGCTGCAGAGGGAAGTCCCACTCAGGTGACAGCCGAGGTGTTGGTGCCTGTTTTCTCCTAGAAAGGTGACTGTTAAAATTTAGCAGATTTCAGTTGGGTAGGTTTGGGGACTGAGGCTCTGCATGGCCAACAAGCTCCTGGGTGTGCTTGCTGAGGAATCGCAGCTGCCTGCAGTTTTCACAAGCGCCTTTGGGTGTCCCCAGCATCCCGGCCATGGGCTCCGGGAACTCTGCCAGCAGCCTCTGAGCCCAGGCAAGGACGTGTTAGCCGTTTACTGAGGCCAGGGGCCAGTCTAAGGCGACGTCTGGGGTCGTTCTTTCGGTGTGGGGCTGGCTGGTCAGACGAATGGTTAGCTCTGTCGTTTTCAGAAAAGGAAATGTCTTCTTGAAATGAAGTTGCTTGTCCAAGAACTTCCCAGTGACCTACTTTGTCCACCATGAAATGCTAAACTCAAGCCAAAATGTAACCGGAAAAGAGACTGGCGTTTGGGCTGCCTGTCACTACCAAACCCAATAAACAATGACAGCGATTGAATCTTTATGGGTTCTTTATTCAGATGGCCTGCGATCTGAGAAGATGGTGGGTTCATACCCTCACAGACCATCTTGTCTTTTCTTTCCAGGCCAATATTTTTATACCAGGGAATAAACAAGGTACAGTGGGAAGGCTTTGAAGTTCAGGGGATTAGGTGAGCGAAGCTGCAACATTCCTGTCGTGGGCAGGTAGCTGTTCCCAGGGGCGGGTGGTTGTCTGTCTCTTCCTGGAACACAAAGGCCCGGATGCCTCCACTTGTCCCCAGGCGGTCATCTTTAGCAGTGCCCCAGGAGGTTGGCTGTTTTCCCAGGAGCCAGGATGGGCCTTATCTGTAGTTTCTGAAACGAAGGCTTTAACATACACATTACTTACTAGGCTTATATCTTTTTACCTCAAACTGAAATTTTCCAACTCTTGAGTCCCCTATCAAAAACAGCTCAGAAATTAGCAGTGAGCTCTACATCAAAGTTACAGTAAAGAGAGAATTATTTCCACAGTCTTAAAATTGGAGTTTTTAAAAGAAGCTAGTGTTACTTCTAGTAATTTTCTCACCACAAATTCACCTACAAGCTTCACCAGTATAAATAAAACCATTCAGACTTCCTGTGTGCACGCCACCCAGAGCCTCGCCCAGGGCAAGGCATGCCCCGTAATAAAAGTTTCCGGGTAACAGAATGAGCCGTCAACCCTCACAGTACCCCTACAAAGTGACTATTTTATAGTACCCCCATTTTATAGGAGGGGAAACTGAGGCATGGGGCAGGTAACTAACACCCGAGGTCACACAGAAAACTGGGGCCGTTCAGTTAGCACCGTGGTAGATTGCCCTCCCTGCTGGGACAACGCTGAGTCACGGAGTGAGTTAATGGTTTCAGTTTCCTTGGTAACTGTGCCCTGAAGGGTTTCGTGAGCTTGACCTCACTTAATGCAGTCCACAAGGGCTGGCCACTGCTCTCCGGAGGGTTTGGGCTCAATTCTGACACTGCCCTGCGTGGCTGCAACATGCACTACTCTTAGGTCACAGTACTTCACACTGTAGCTTAGCTCTGGCCGCCCAGCCAAGGTGCTTACCCGAGTTCTGCAGCTGAGGGAGAGCAGCAGGTCTGGGGAGCTGCCGAGGACAGAGCAGAGAGTGGGATGCGCGGCCAGTTGGTTCACTCGTGACCATGCACTAGGGTCCCCTCTACTGTCCGGAGAGCCTGACCTCAGCCACGGAGCCTGCAGCAGCAGCCAAGTCCCATGCACTGTCTGGAGATGGCAGCCTCTCACCAAGACAGGGTGACTCTTAGGCCAGCGGCTGCACTGAGCTCTGCTGAAACCTGACCGCCCGGCTGCAGGCACCGGGCGAGCAGAAGGGAGCCCAGGGAGAGGCCCTCCGGTCTTTTGCCCGTGGTACTGTTACCAGGTGGGGGCGCCGGGCCAGGAGAGGGGCTGCCCAGGGCCCGCTGTAGCCTGGGGGTTCTCGACTTCGTGTGGGAAAGATCTCACGACACGAGTCCAGGTGACTGTGAGGATCTGTTTATGAAGCTGGGACAGTGAAACGGGGGAGGGCTTAGCATGGAAGCAGCAACAGGAGAGGCGGGGCTGGGTTGCCTCTGCTCACTGGGAGGTCAGAGAAGAGGGGGCTTGGGGACAGGTTCAGAGGATCGGCCTGGGACAAGCTGCCAGCTGCCTTAGAGTTCAGGAGACGCGTGCCTGTGCGGAAAGGAGTGGGGGGAGAAATCGGGAAAGGAAATGGCAGGGGCTGCTCCCCAGGGGAGAGCACTCGCCCGCTGGGTCCTTTGTCCTGAGGCTTCTGTGCCTCTCTGGCAGGCGGGAATCTTAGGGGAGGGTTTCCGCAGAATATTCAACAGTTTTCCAGGTGCGTTTGGAGTGCGCTGCTGTGCCAGAATGAGTGTGGGGGGCGGAGGGGATTACTCTTCGGCCTGCTGTGTTACTTTTATGTCGGTTCACCCTATTAGGAGTCTGTCTGGCTCCTAATAGGGTTTTTGTTACTTGTTCCTGACTTCGTCTGTCCTTGGGTTTAGCTGGCACAAAGGACATTAGTTGGGTCTCTGTCCTCTATGTCCCAGACCAGGGAGATCTAAGCCGTGTACTCCCTGGTCAGGGAGGAGGGGTGTGAGCCATTTGCCCTCAAGTGGCCTCAGTTGGGGACGATAAGGTCTTGGATTCACTGGCTGGTTGTAAGTTGTTCAAAGTGTCTGGCCTTGTTCCATTTCCTTGTCTCAGCCTTCCAGTTCCACTTGCCCGGGAGTTTTCCCTGCTTGGCACTGGCCGTCACCGCCCGTGGCCACAAGCACTTACACAATGCAGACGTAGCCACGGAAGTCACATCGCACTTCTTTCTAATGAGCTGCGACTGCACCGCTGTGAGCCCTTGTGATCTTCCCATGACTCTGAGCATTTCCAAAGCCCGCGTGTCCCGGCCGGCCCGGCCCGCAGCTTCCTGTTGCTTTTGTCCGGACTCCCAGCTGTGCGCACCTGCCAGCCCAGCTGCGGGGTTTTGGTTCTACCGGTGGGACACTGCCCGTGCCTCCTCCCGCCCGCCTCCAGCAGCTCCCCGCTGGCCCACCCACGGTGGGGGTGTGTGTGTGGCGATGCCTCAAACCCGGGGCCAGGCACAGAGGGTGCCCTTGTTTAGTAGCCCGCGCGTGGGCCACCGGAGCTGCCTGAATTAACCGCAGGGTGATGTCAGTGGCCGCTTCTGCCCTGACTTCAGGACTTCACCTTCGCACCCACAGTCTGCCCAGAATAGGCGCGGCCAGCCGGGCCCAGTCTGGGTTTCGGTTCCGCCTCTCCCGGGGTCACGTGGGGCTGCTGTTCCCGTGGCAACGCCAATCGGGGGCGCCCGGCCTTGGAAGCCCGGGTGCCCTCCCGGCAGTACTTAACCAGCAGAGGAGGCCGGTGCGGCCCGACGAGTAGCTGAGCGCTGGCTATGCCTCGCGGCCCGCGGCGCCCGCTCTGGCCCTGGGTCCTGCTGCTGCTGCTGCTGCCGCCGCCGCCGCCGCCGCTCGCGTGCGCGCTGGGGCACCGCGGCCCGGCCGGGCCCGGGGAGGCGGCCGAGGAGCCGGGCTCGGGGCGGGCCTGGCCAGTGCTCCAGGACCTGCAGAAGCAGCTGAGGGAGGCCGTAGCCCTCTCCAGACGGTACTGGTCGCTCTTCAGCTGCCGCGTGTGGCCTGAGACTTGCGGGCAGGACAGGAAGTCCCCCCTGGGTAAGACCCCCCCCCCCCGGGTAAATGCAGCTGTGAGGCTCGCTTCTGCCAGGGCCATCGTCCTCCGGATCCCCTTCCCCAAGCAAGCGCCTTGGCGGCCAACTTCACTGCGCTGCCCGAAGCCTCATCCTAGCCGCCCCCGTCCATTGGTGCGCCCGGCTCATTCGCAGGACCGCGGGAGGCCCACCCCTCAGTGGCTCGTTCCTGATCCCTCCACACAGCTCACACCTCGAGGGCTTAAAGTCCCCGTTGAACGGCCCTCCCCACCCCCCCGAGTCCCTTTGTCTCCTCCTCTGTTGCTGATGGAGGCAGAGCCTGGGCTGGGAGTCCCAGACCCGAGTTCCAGTTCCCACTCGTCACCGACAAGTTGTGTGGCAGGGCGGCCCCATCACTGTCGTGGACCGGATGATCTCGGGCTTGTGGTCTGTGCCCACGATTCTAGATCCAGGAATAGTGTGTGATGGCAATTCTGTAATGAGACTCTAAACGTCTCATTTACACCAAAAGATTTGCAACTTCTAGCCAGTGGTTTGTGTGTCGTTTTTGCCGGGGCTGGGTATATTCACAGGGCGTTTGACAAAAGAATATAGAGGCCTTTGGGCTCGGCTGTGATCAGATGATTTCGGAATCCAGAGCATGCAGGAAGAATGGCTGCCCGCCATCACCCAACTAGACTGCAAACTGCTCGCAGGCAGGGATGGGCTTCTTGCATTGCCACGTGGTGCCTGAGGCATGTTTGTTGAGTAAACTGAGACTTTGCTGCAGCTGCACCAATAGCAAAGCCCTCTGCTTCCGTAAAGCTAGTAGCATCCACTCGTGCCCATTCCCTGGCAAGACGCAAGGGAGGCATAGGGAGGAACAGTGAGGAGTGACCCTGGGGGGAGGAGGACAGGACTGGAAGAACCAGAAGACCCGCTGGGGGCAGGGAGCCGGGGCTCCCTCTTGGCCCCAGGCTCTGTCCCTGCCTCACCACGTCTCCCTCCCCAGCCTGGAGCTTTCCCCTGCTGGGCCAGCAGTACCTGGACATCCTGACCACCTGGTACTGCAGCTTCCAGGATTGCTGCAACGGGGGGGACTGCAGGATCTCCAACAACCTCACAGGTTGGGATTTGCACGCCCCCAGGGGCCAGGGATCTGTGGGGAAGGGAGGCAGTCCAGGGGAAGTGGCCAGGGTACAAGGACCTTCCGCCCCCCACCCCGCCCCACCAGGCCTCCCAGCCACCCCTATCCAAACCCTGCCGCCCTGTGGCTGCGTGGCTGTGTGGGAATAAGGGAGTTCGGGTGCACGCCAGCTGTCCTCAGCAAGTGTTTGCAGAATTGAATTCAAATGAGTACAGTGAGGGCACACCCATGAAATAGTCGTAGGATCCTGAAACTTCCAGGCAGGAGCAGCCTCTCGGGCATGGGGTGGGGCAGGGTCCCCACTCTAGATGGGGCTCTGCCAGCTGTTCTGGAGGATCTTCGGGGCCTTCAGAGCGGGCGACTCATTCTTTCCCTGAGCAAACGGGGGTTTCTCCAGCTCTGTGGAAAACAGCCCCAGTCCCCTCTTGCTGCCAGGTCTGCCCACTGCCTCGCTTCAGGGCCACATGGGATGGACAAGGGTCCCCCCCTCAGTGACGATAAGGTGGTCCCTCTCTTGGCTGTTCCTCCCTAGCCTGTGGCTGCGTCTGCGGGGGCCCTGGCCTGTGCGCCCCTCTCACTGTGGCCGCCTCTCTCCCCCACCCACAGGCCTGCAGTCAGACCTGAGCGCGCGGCTGCATGGCCAGCATCTGGCCCGGGAGCTGGTCCTGACTGCGGTGAGGGGCTACTTGGCGCTGCCCCGGCCGGACAAGGCCCTGGTTCTGTCGTTCCACGGCTGGTCTGGCACGGGCAAGAACTTTGTGGCCCAGATGCTGGCGGAGAACCTGTACCGGGATGGGCTGAGGAGCGACTGTGTCAGGGTGTTCACCACCATGTTCCACTTCCCTCACCCCAGGCTCGTGGACGAGTACGAGGTGAGGCCGTGCAGTGCTGGGGCCAGGACGGGGCTTGACCTGGGCGGCCCTCCATGCAGGGGTCGGGGTCGGGGAATGGGCCACTCCGACAGGACCTGTAACCCACAGAAACATCCACCCACACAGAGGCGGGCCCAAACACGTGCCGGAAAGACGTGTTCTGAACACCACTTGTCCCCGAGCGCCAGCCCCTTGCCGCCCACACGCGGCAGGCTGGACGCTGAGCTTAGACAGAGAAGCCGTGCGTTGTTTCCTGTTACGGTGGTGGTGGCAGTGTTGCCGGGGGTGTGGAACAGAGAAGGGCCAGAACTCTGTCCTGTGTCCCCACCCGGGGAGAAGCAGTGGGCATTTTGGTGTACTTCCTGCAAACTCTCTCTGAGCTGTTTTGTGTTTTACGTCATTGTAAGCATATGGGACAGAAGTTGCATGTCCTATTTTTTTGAAAAAGGCCTGCCAAAGTGATGTTCCCGAAATCACTCATTGTAGGCCAACAATTGGAAGGACAAAAATTGGCTTTGAGGCTCTGCCAGTTGGGGTCTCCCCCACTGAGACGTAGTAGCTAAAGGAAGCTGGACAGTGACCCCTTCCCCCGCAGCCTGACGGAGATGATTGTGTCGGTCAGGCTTTCAGTTCCAGTGTTTGGAGAGGGATGGCCTGGGGTGACTAGGTAAGCATCTGAGGACAGACTGCCTGAGTCACCCGGCGGTTTCAAGGCGGCCTTGGCGAGGTGGCCGTGGCCAGCAGCGGTAGGGTGAACTGCCCTAAGGGCAGGCAGCTGGTCAGCCAGGCCTTCCCAGCAAGACCCAGCTGGCTCTGACTGCGGCGAAACTGGGTCTCCGTGTCCCGCTGTGGAAAATGCCAGGCTCCCACTCACACCCTGCACATCCTCTCCCCCACGCGCTCGGGTGACCGGGCAGGACAAGGAGTGTGGCTCTGCTGAGAACGCCCCACCCTAGGGCAGGTGAACCCCGAAAGGCAGCACCTTTTCAACTGAGGGCTGTCTTGCCTGCATGGGGAACCCCAGTCCCAAGGTGGCTGGGTCCCAGACAGGTCCTCCCCAGCTTCTCCCTGAGTTCTCAGCCCAGTGGGTGCTCCACTCCTAGAAGTTCAAGAAGGAACTGTGGAGCCCTGGCTGGTGTGGCTCAGTGGATTGAGCGTGGGCTGCGAACCAAAGGGTCGCCAGTTCGATTCCCAGTCAGGGTACATGCCTGGGTTGTGGGTCAGGTCCCCAGTGGGGGCCACGTGAGAGGCAACCACACATTGATGTTTCTCTTCCTCTCTTTCTCCTTCCCTTCCCCTCTAAAAATAAATACATAAAATTAAAAAAAAAATTTTTTTAAAAAGAAGGAACTGTGGCTGCCTCTGGGAACCTGAGCCTGTGTCTGCCTGTCCCCTCTTATTAGAGCCTGATCCCTTCCCCCCGGGGGGAGGGGGCATTGGCCACTGGTTCTGGGACCTCGTCCTGGAGGGGCAGGGGCTGGAGCAGGCCCTCTCCCGCTCCCGGGCTGGCTCCACCTCGTTGGCTTTCAAACCTCAGGCTGCAGGAGAATCACCTGGGGAGCTACTAGAGGCCTAGAGGCGGCTGCCCTAGCCCCACTCCCAGGCACGGCACTGCAGATGCCCCCGGGTGCCAGGTGCCCCGCCAGGGTCCTCCTGGCTGGGGGGAGAAGTGTGCCTCCCAGGGCTCCCCAGCAGCTCCCTGTGTTCCGTGCAGGAGCAGCTGCTGGACCAGGTGAGGGAGACGCAGGCGCGCTGCCACCAGACCCTGTTCGTGTTTGACGAGGCCGAGAAGCTGCACCCCGCACTGCTGGAGGCCCTCGGGTCACACCTGGAACACAGGGCCCCTGAGAACCACAGGGCCGAGTCCCCAAGAACCGTCTTTCTTTTCCTCTGGTAAGGTCTGAGGAAAAACGGGAGGGCCGGGCGAGGGGAGGAACCTTCTGTCATTTTGTTGGGGTGCTGTGCGCGCCTGGCTCAGCGGCTGTTGCCGCAGGCGGGAGACGGCTTCGGTGCCCTCCTGGGCTGCGGCCCCTTTGCCACGAGTGAAACCAACGGGAGCTCCAGCAGAGAACACGCAAGCCTGGCTGCTGGGGTGGAGCAGGGGTGGGGGGCCCTGATTCTCCACTCGGGGCACCTGTGAAGGACTCTGACCCCCTCCCCACACCCCGTGGCACAGCCTGCTACCTACCTCCCGGGACCAGCCTGGGGAAGAGCAGCTGCCCCTCATCTAGCCTCCCCGTGGCTGAGACGGTGGGGGGCTGCCCTCGGAGCCCCAGTCCACTCGCAGCCTCTCAGCAGGGCCTGCTCCCCCGGGAATCCCCTCTTAGAAGGGCAGTGAGGTTGTGGCTTTTGTTGTTGCTCCTGAGATTGAGTACAGCGGGCCTGGAGCAGCACGTTAACTTCAGGTGTGCAACAGGGCCGGCCGTTTGCACACACAGGCATGCCTCGTTTCATCGCCCTTTGCAGGTGTCAGGTGTCCTACAGATTGAGGGCAAGACTCCCCACCTGCAAAGAGGGCATGGCCCACTGTATCGTGGTGGCCTGGGACGCGACCGAGGTCTGCCTGCCTAGTCAGCACCTGTTGCCATACACAGTTACAAAACTTGTTTCTTGTGATAAGAACTTTCCAGATCGCTCAGCAATTTTCAGATCTGCAATTCAGTATTAACTGGTCACCGTGCCGCAGGGTACGTCCCCAGGGCTGTTTTTTTTGTGGCTGGAAACCTGAGCCCTTTGATACCCTTCACCCGTGGCCTTTGGCCACCACCAGGCTGGTCTCTGCATCTGTGAGCTTGGGTTTTTGATTTCTTAGATTCAACCTATGAAATTATATACTGGCTTTTTCTGCCTTACTTCACTCTGCGAAATCCATGTCGTTGCAAATGGCAAGATTTTACTGTTTTTTATGGCTGAAGAGCATCTCCTCGTGTTACACACTGCGTTTTCTTCATCCACTCCTCGGTTGATGGACACGTGGGTTGTTTTGATAATCTTGGCAATTGTAAATAACACCGGGTGAACATAGGGGTGCAGGAGTTCTTTCAAGTTAGTGTTTTCATTTTCTTAGGATAAACACGCAGAAGTGGACTTGCTGGACCGGGAGATAGCTCTATGTTTAATTTTTTGAGGAACCTCCATACTATTTTCCATAGCGACTGCAGCCATTTACAGTCGCCACATCCTCCTCAGCGTTCATCTTTTCCATGGCAGCCGTTCTGGCAGGTGGGAGGTGGTCTCATTGTAGTTTTGATGTGCATTTTTCCCTGATGGGGGCGATGTTGAGCATCTTTTCACGTGCCTGTTGACCATTGGTACGTCCTCTCTGAAAAAATATCTGTTCGGATCCCCTGCCATCTTTTAACCTGGTGGTTTGAGGGGGTTTTTGTTTGTTTGCTCTGTTATCGGGTTATTAATGCTCTGTATGTTCTGGATATTAGCCCCTTATGCAAACATTTTTCTACCATTCAGCAGGCTGCCTTTCCTTTTGTTGATGGTTTCCCTTGTTGTACAGAAGCTTTTTGAGTTTGAGGTCCTGTTTGTTTACTTTTGCTTGTATTCGTTTTTGGTGTCAGATGCAAAAGAAAGCAATCACCAAGACCAATACCGAGGAGCCTTCCGCCTGTGTTTCCTGCTAGGAGTATTGAGAGTTCCGGGTCTTACGTTCACGCATGCGGCCCGTTGGCGTCCGTGTTTGTGTGTGGTGTGGGACTGTGGTCTAGTTTCGTGTCTTCGCGTGGGACCCTCCAGTTTCCCCAGCACTGCTTATCATGCTTATCAACAAGACCGTCTCTGCTGTGCTGTGTGTTCGTGGTTCCTAGGCCACGCATGAACTGACCGCACATGCCCGGGTTTATTTCTGGGTTCCCTATTCTGTTCCATCGACCTCCATCTGTTTTGATGCCAGGAGCAGACTGTCCTGATTACTCTAGCTTTGTGGTGTCATTTGAAATGCAGCTCACACACATGGAGTCCCCTCTTAGAAGGGCATTATGTTTTCAAGTGAGCAAATTAGTTGAAAATCGAGTATAAACTGCCCTTGAAAATTCTGAACGCGGGCCCAGGCAGGGAGTCGTTTCCCATCACGCCCAGCCTCGTGTGTTCTGTCCCCAGCTGCGGAAGGTCTGTGTCTCTCTGATTACAAGGAGTCCCTGGCTGGACACCCGGGGGATAATGTGCTGAGTGAACAGCACTCCCTGGCTCCCAGCACGCGGGACCTTTCCCGTTTCGTTCAGCTGTGTGCTCTGGGCTCTGGGAAGGGCCTTGCTGAAAGCAGGCTGAGAAATCATCCTGCCCACCTGTTACTGTCGGGAGGCGCCACCTGGGAGTGTGCCGCCCGCCCGAGTCTGATGCAGTCAGGCTGGGTCCCCGTTGGCCCGGCCTGACTGCTTCACAAGCAGCTGCTTGCACTCAAAGTGGAAGGCAAACCGGTCCCTCCCTCCCTCTCCCCCTCTGCATGTCAGAACCTGCGAGCTATGGGGGGGTTTCCCCAGCATTAGGTGCGGGTGGGGAAAGAGGCGTCTGGGTTTTCACCCAGGGCCGGAGAGTGCCAAGGGGAGGAGCCCGTTTCCTTCTGCACCCACAAGACAAGGTGGGGCCCGTTTACGCGGTCGCCAGTTGGGGTTTCGATGTGTTGGTGGCAGGGCCTTCCTGGTCTGAGAGGCCGGCTGTGGGGTGCTGACTGCAGGGTGTGCAGAGGTCAGGGAGGCCCTCCCAGGCGGCTCTCGGAGAAAAGCCTGGATCTCCTGCAACGACTGGCTCTGTGTGACTGATGGCCTTCCGAGGCAGCGCGGAGGCACAGAGCGCTCCCTGCTGCAGTGACTTGGGTGGAGGCTAATTCTCCCCCCCTGAGTGTGCCTGAGCCAGCTCTGCCTCTTGGCTGAGGCTGAACCTCCTGCACCTGGGCTCCGCCCGGTTCTCAGCACCGGTGCCAGGATGTCCTAACGCGACCCAGGGCCCTGCTCTCCCTAGACAAATGTTTGCCTTTGTAGTGTTTTGGCCTCGACCCACACCGCCAGCAGCGCCCTCATTCCCTCCAGCACTGCCCTTTCCCCCAGTGACCCAGACTTTGCGCACTGAGGTCACTGGATGGACTGTGAATGGGGAGGCGGGCACCACACCTGGGACAGGGACACAAGGATGTGGCTCTAGGGGGCGCCAGAGCCCAGGGGCCAGCAGGGCGGCCAGTGCCATCCCACCTTCTAACCCGTGGAGGTTTTCAGTTATGTAGCAATGGGTCGGGGAAGACAGTGTATTTGAATCTATTAAAGAACAAACATTCAATCACATAAATCTGAAGAGCTAATTGGCTTTATTGAGCGACTGAGGAGTCAGGCAGCACCCCGTCCAGTGGAGAGCGGCGCTCTGAGCAGCTGCGTGCAGGGTGGAAGGCGGCTGTTATGGGCAGAAACTGGGAAGGGTGTGGAAGTTAATGGAAAAAAAGGGGCCTTCCCTCAGCTCCCTTGGGGACAGAGAGGGCCTGTGTGACAGATGACCTCCTTGGCACCTGCCAGACACATCCAGGCTCAGTGCCATGGGCAGCAGCACCGTGGCCCCATTTTTGGCCTGTGGCTTTTTTCTCTTCAGCAAGTTTCTAGCCTTGATTTCCAGAATGTGGGGTGGAGACCGTGTCTGGGAGAAAAGCACAGCTGACTCAAAGTGCCGGGGTGAGCCAGTCACAGCAGCTTCACTCCGAAGAGCTGCCTCCACACCCTCGTGGCTGCTGAGGTGGGGGCTGGAGAGCCCCAGGCCTCCCTCGGGGCCAGAAAACTAACACTGACCACGTTCGCCCACTCCCACCGAGTTGGGAGGCTCCAGGCGGCCACAGGACAGGAGCGCAGCACTCCAGACGGCACAGCTTGGGCCTCTTCCCGTGGCTGTGACCTGGAGAGGACTGAAGGGCTGTCCGCCTGGGCTGCTGTCAGGAAGAGAGGAGACAGAAAGGACTGTACCCCAGGGCCCCCCGAGAACACTCCTGGAAGTGCATGCATGGTCACCGAGCAGGGCATCTCACATCTGGTGCAGCTCTCGTTTCACAAACGAGGAGACTAAGACTCACAGACGAATGACTGAGTCAGGTCTCATCTGTTCTATTAGAGATCCTAGCAGGTAGGGTTGGGGTTTCTGGAAAGGCCTTTGAGTCCCTGTCCCTTCGGGCTGGTGAGGTGACATGTTGTCCTATCCCAGAGCCAGGGGAGAGGCCTAGTCTCTGGAGGTGACCTCATGGTCAGCAGGTGCCCTGGGAGGATGAGGAGGGGAACTGAGGTGTTTCAGGAAGGCAACCCGTGTCTAAAGGTGGCGCTGGCGTGGCAGCCCCTGAGGGCGGGGGTGTCTTGGTGGGTGAGCTGCAGCCCCAAACTCGGAGGAAGAGGAGAGCTGTGGGCTGTGGGACCAAACACGGAGAAATTCAGAAGGGAACTGGGGACAAAGGTGCAGGGCTGTCCCCGCCCGCCCTCTCACCTGTGGGAACTGCCTTTGCCCCTGGGGGCAGCAGGATGAGGCAATCTGTGGGCAAGTCTCACCTCAGCTGACCCAAGTGCAGTGCAGCGGGGCTGTGTGCAGAGACGGCCTCCCGGGCAGGGTGGGGAGGCAGCAGCTTCCCTGCGGGCAGGTGTTGGGGGAAGTCTGGCTGAGCTGAGCGGCTGAACTTGAGCGACAGGCGGGGTGAGGACTCCCCTTGTTGCTGCCAGGCTCTCCAGCTGGGGATCGGGGCGCTGGATTGCTTACCTGCTAGGCCAGGAGAGAGCCACTCAGCTTCTCTTCTGTGCCCGGCCCCCAGGACACACCCACGTGCTAAGTGGACAAACACACGAGTTAATGGACCGGAGAGCTTCAGAGAGCCACTCAGGGGTTTGTGAGAGACGGAAGATGCTGGGTCCCCACTGCCTCCCTCTGCTGGGCCTGAGGAAGAGGAGATGGTGGCGGTGTGGGGCTGGGGAGGGCCAAGGGGAGCCCTGCCAGCTCTCCACGCCTCCTTCCCGGTGTCCGTGTTGGGGGCACTAGGGTTTCTTCTTGCCCCTGTTCTCCCTCATCTGTCTAACCCGGTCCTCCTTCCTGTGCTTCAGACCCAAAATTCCAGTTGCCCAGTGACATCACCACCCCCAGAGAAACACTAGGCATGTGCAAATCCCAGCTTTGCCTCCACCTTCTGCGTAGCTTCTGGTGGGGGTGGGGCAGCAGGCAGCGCAGGCCCACCTGGTTTCCTTCGAGTCCTGCCACTCCCAGGGCCGGCAGTCAGGGATGCCCACCGTGCTTCCGAAACCCTTCCCCTCACCTCCCGTGCCTGCGTCCTCTCCCGGCGGGGACCCTGACTAGAGCTCCCTGACCGGCTCTCTGCAACCACCCGGGTCTCTTCAGTCCAGCCTCTGCGGCCCCAGACTGATGTTCTTAGGGGGCAAAACTGACTAGGTCACCGCACCACCCGCTACCTTCCGAGTCTGACACCTGCTCTCCACGGCCCGTGAGCCCAAGTCCACGTGCGTGCCAGGTAGAGGCCACCCGCCCTTCTCGTCCACACTCCAGCCCCTGAACCCATGAGCTCTCTGAGTGTCTCCGGTCACTGCTCGGTCTGCATTTGCTCAAGCCTCCTTCCTGGGCCTCAGCTGCTCCCACACGGGCACTCGCCATACTGTCCTGGAGACAGACAGACAGACAGACACACACACACACACACACACACACACACACACGCCCCTCCTTCCACAGGAAGTCAACAGAGGGAACCACAGCTCACCGTCCTGTCCCTGGGCTCCCTGCACCCAGCAGTCTCAGTAAGTGCTTGTCGAAAGGGAACAAGGCAGGGAGGATAGGGGCCACAGCAGGACAGGGTCTTTGTACAGACCTTTGAGTTGTGACAAGATTTCCTGGGGGAGGGGAGGCCCAGGCCGACTGCTTCCGTTCTTCCAGGCAGCAGTGCAGTTGCTCCCGTGGTCAGCTTACCCATTTGAAACCTAAACGTGAGAACGAGACCTGTTAGCGAGCTCTGTGTCTTTCAGTAACCTGGGAGGCAACGCCATCAACGAGGTGGTCCTGGAGCTGCTCCAGGCTGGGCGGCCCCGGGAGGCAGTCACGATGGAACACCTGGAGCCCCGCCTCCAGGCTGAGCTGGTGGCATCCACAGGTAACCACTGACTCCCAGCCACACAGGCGAAACTCGGGGGTTAGAGTGCTTCTGAGGTGGACAGGGGACTCGGGACCACAGGACACACCACGGAAGCTGGACCCCCTTTCTGAAAGTGCTTTGAGGGAGAGGGGTTTGCCCCAGCCCTGCAGATACAGGTTGGGGCTGGGAGGCCTGTGGACCCCGGGGCTCGGCCTCCAGTCAGAGGTAGCGTCGCTGCCCCTTCTGCCATCAAACCAAACCCTCAACCTGGCACGATGCCCCACTCTCCTGCCTCGCCGGTGCCCACGCCCCCGAGGCCAGGCCCGGAACGGCAGGGAGGGCCGACACTCCAGACAGCCCTCCGGGGGCTGCCGTGCGAGCAAACCTCGCCTGGGCCTTAGGGTCAGGACACTAGGCAGCCCCGGTGGGAGCAGCCCAGCTCAGGCTCGCATGGAACTCTGGTCTTCGTTTCAGACAGCGGTTTCGGCCACAGCCGCCTCGTGAAGGAACACCTGGTGGACCTCTTCGTCCCCTTCCTGCCCCTGGAGTACCGCCACGTGAGGCTGTGTGCGCGTGACGCTTTCCTGAGCCGCGGGCTCCCGCACACCGAGGAGATGCTGGACGAGGTCGCCAGGATGATGGTGTACGTCCCCAAGGAGGAGCAGCGCTTCTCCTCCCAGGGCTGCAAGTCTATCGCCCAGCGCATCAGCTATTTACTGCCTTGAGGGCGAGTCGGGAACTGCCTCCAGCCGCCTTCCCTCCATCACCAGGTCCCGGGCTGCGCACTCGCACCCAAGGAGCGTGTTACTGGGAGGCCTTCAATCAGCAGCCAGAGCCGGCTCCCAAAACCACCTGGTGCCTTCGAGAGCCACGTGGGAGAGAAGCATGTCCCTCGGGCCTGTTAGCGTCCCGGCTCAGCCTGCAGGAGCCTGGACGTGGGTGAGCGTCCTGAGCGGCAGGACCCTCCGTGACAGGGGAGGGGAAGGAAGTTCTGCCGCCCGGTGGCAGGGGGTGGGCACAGCGCAGGTCTGCAGGCTGGGGGAGGCGGCTTTCAGATGGCTGATCCCAGAGGGGAGCCGAGCAGCTTATGTCTGTGAGCAGGTCAGGGAAGAGCAAGTACAGGGGAACTTTTTTAGTAAGAATCATGTCGATGCAGGCCAAGGTTTGTTCTCTGCAGCTTTTGCAAAAAATTAAGTTTAGGGGCCTTGATGTCACTGTGCCATATGTAAATATTAAATTTTTATTTTTCTAAAACCTCCAGCCTCCTTTCTTAGCGAGACCTAGTAATCCTCCTATTCACTCGGCAAAGTTCTAAATGCCAGGTAATGGGGACGGGGGTGGGGACGCGGCGGCACGTGTGGGCACTCACCGCGCTGCCAGGGGGACTGTCCATTCACTTCAGTCCGCTTTGCCGAGCTGGGTGACTTCCATCTCGTCCGGAAGAGGCTCCCTTCCACAGCACAGCGCTCTCCCACAGGAAAACGTCGCTCCCGCGCCCCCAGCTTCAAAGAGAGAGAGTCGGTTTTGAGGACTGCGCGGCTGCGCCTGCGCTGCTCTACACAGGTCCTTCCTGCCCCCACACTTCCGAATTACACGTCATCACTCTGCTGTCACCTCAGGGGTCCCCTCTGACTTACAGCCCTCCTCACTGTTGGTCCCAGGGAAGTGACCCTTCTGTCTCCCGCATGTGACACGTCCTCACAGTTAGGGAGCACCTGGCTGGAGCCACAGCAGATCCCCAATAAATACTCAGATAAGTGCTTTAAAGGAGCTCAGTTTCACGCCACTCACGGGGTGTGAGGCAGCCTGGCCCAGTGGCACAGTAAAGTGGGGTGCGTGTCACTGCTGCGGTGGGGCATCCGGCCTTGTGCCCCCTCTGAATGCACAAACACTAATGAAAGCAAAAGAAATCTTAGTGTTGTAAGTAAATTTACAATTCTGTGTTGGGCTGCATTCACAGCCATCGGTGGGCGGCCGGTTGGACACCCCTGGGGGCATCTGGAGGAACGCTCAGGCCACCCGAACCTATTACGTACCCAGCTCTAAACTCTAATGCACATGGTAAGAGGTACATTCTACAGCTTTAGGTCTCAGCAGCCACCCTTTCCGCACCGGCCAGCTGTGTTCCGTGTCGTAAACACAGGCCTAGCCCTCCTACATCCCGGAACCAGCGAACGCAGAACGCAGGGGCTCCAAACACCTGCCTGGGGTGTGGCCTGGCCGGGCTCCACTGCGCGACGCCAGGAGAGCCAGCACCGCCAGCTGAGCCTTGCTTTCCTCCTTTGAAGAAGTGAGCACAACTGTACTTACCTGCTAGCGTTGCCGTGAGGACTGAATCAGTTATTCCAGTGCTCAGGCCACAAGAAAAACCTGGTAAAATGGTCAGTTTTGACCCGGTTCTCCAAGCCAGGACTGCACCTTCCCCTTCGTTTTCATTCTGGGAACCCCGATGAGGTCACCGACACTCGAGAACTCACCGTGCGCCAGGCCCATGCTGAGCACTGGGTGGCCTTTACTGTGTGTGATCTTGACCGCTCTGACCTAGGTGCCAATTTCATCGCCGTGTAAAACGAGAGAGCTGGGGCTCTGAGGGGGGAAGTGTCCCAGGCAGCCCCAAAGCTCCGAGGAGGAGTTGGGGGCACCAGCCGGGGCAGTCTGACTCCAGCTCCTGTGCTTCAATGCCTCGTTTCCAAAACAGTCTCCAGACTTCCTCCGCAAAAATAAAACATTTCCTCTGCAAGCGCCACAGCCCCCGCATGGAAACCGTCTCAGGACCCAGAGGAGAGAAAGTCACAACGGGAGTCTCCCCTGAGGACGCGGACCGGGCTCCCCTGAACAAACTGGAAGCGGGCGGGCGGCAAGGAGGGAAGGCTGGAGAGGGGGGGCTCTGGCACATGGGCGCCACCTGTGTGTGGCCCACGCGGACTGAAAACACGGCTTTCAAAAGCAATGCCTCGTTCTTAAGAAAAATTTTGAAGACCAAGTCAAACAAGAGTAGAATGCTCCCTGTGAGGTTCTATGCTTACTCTTAAAGCTACTTTGGCTCAAACCATTTTTCAAACGTGTTTGCAGCTGTCCTCAGAATGGACTTTAAGAGAATTAAGTCTCATTTTACAGTCACCTCCCACTGGACAGACTGACGGACAGACACGCACACACAGAGTTACCCACCTTGTGTGCCAGCTGGGCTCCAGATGATGCCTTTGGCCATTTCCAAAAATGAATCCGTCAAAGGGTGAGTGCTCAGCCCCCGAGGACATTCTAAAGAACATACTGGGGGGTGACGGCTACAACCAGCTGCTCGACCTGATATCTATTTCACACAGAGAGAGACGGATGTGCCTAGATCCCCCGTCAGTTAGAACGATGGCGGAACACTCCAAGCAAAAAGCCTGCTTTGCCAATAAAATATTTCAACCTTTATTTAAAATAGAACACGAATTGGCAAGCCTTGTGAGACAACAGGCAGACAGCATTCCCCTTTAGAGGGCCTCATTTATTTACATCAAGTTTAACACTGTTAGCAGTTCACAGTCAGACAACAGGGTGAGAGAATTAAATTAGGAAAGAGAACACCTGAAACTAGATTACAATAACAATTAACAAACACCTGACACCACCGGCAGTGTGACCCACGATGGATGTGTTTTCGGTGCCGCCCTGTGCTGTCTCACTGCGTCCCTCCGCGACGCACCCAGCCAGGTCCCCGGACCTCGCCCTCTGGGCGCCGCCGCGCACACCTGCAGAGCGTGGCCTTTGGCTTAGCGCGGGGCGGACTCTGAAGCCTGTGTCCCGGACAAGGTTCTGTCCACCACCACCACCTAGTCAAACTCGCTCTTGCCAAGTGAACGTAACGCACCAACCACGGAGGATGACGACCTGCCAACTCCTCCCACCCGCCCCTCCCGTCTTCGTGGGCACCACGACGGCCCGTATGGGACTTGGGCAGAACGTGCCCCGCCCCTCTCTGCAGACCACGGGGCAGGCTTCCACACGGGCGCCCCACGTAGCTACAAGGTGAGGGCCGCGTTGTCCGTGCCAGCGTCTGAACCCTAGTGTCTGCAGGGCACAGAGCCTCATCAAGGTGCTTTCTCAAGATCTCGGGGAATTTCTCTCCTGATGGAGTTCCAAAAACAGTGGCCATAGTGAAAAACAGCTCATCAAAGAGGGGAAGGTGGGCTTATCTGACCCTCGCCTACCAGAAACATCCCTCAGCGTCCCTGCCACTCGCAGCCCGTGCGGAGGTGCCGCTGAACCACACACAGGGTCTGGGGTTCGGCACTGGTGACCTGGAAGCAACGCTGCGTTCTGCACTGCCTTCTGAATCAAGAAAACATTTGGCATACCTGTGCTACTGTTGTAATTGCTGAAAACTGTCCTTATGTATGAATACTTTATTAACCAGAAGTCCCATTTCCCAACTAAAGCATGTGGTGCTTAAATGCATGACTTAAAACTATTTTTAAGGCTCTGAAGCCAATCGAAACAAGCTTAGACCCCACCCACTTCCTTCCTTACCTAGAGCCTGATAGCATCTGACAGCTCTGTCCACTGCATTGAGCCCTGTGTGCACAGCTCAGAAGTAAGGGGTGACATGTAGGACCCAGAAATGTGCTGCTTCTAGCACAGTGACGGACGAGGACAGACACAGAAGTGTGTGCAGGGCGTGTCTGACGAAGGGGTGGGCCTGGCCTTTGGACTGGAAGGAGACATCCTTTCCCTCAGAGGGTGTGCAGGTGTGACCGCGGGTCAACAGGGCCTCACCCCTGCGTTCGGGTCGCTCAGCAATGAGGTCAAAGGGTGTATTTTTTTCCCTCAGAGATGTAAACAATTTCAGATTTATAACTGTGCACAGGAGCAAAGAAGTGAGTGCGCGAGGAGGAAGGGAAGGACCCAGTGATGCACCCTGCCCCTCCTGCCAGGCAGGAGGGAGAGAAGTGCAGTGGTCGGCCAGGTCAGCGCCCCCGGGGGAGGGACCTCCATGTTCTCACCGCCCGGGGCTCTGAGCCTCTGCCTCCCATCACGCTCATTTCTACCAGTTCCAGGTCAACAACATGCCCCATCAACCCAGCTGACGAGTCTCCTCGGCAGCACACACAGACCCACCTCCGAAGGCACGTCCTCCAGGAGCGGTCACCACCCCTCGCAAGCCCGCCTGGAAGCCAGATGACCAGCCCAGACCTCCTCCCTGGGGGAGAAGCACGGGCTCTCCTCACCCTGATCATGACAGTGTGGGGCCTTCCCCAACGTCCTGTCCCCTTGCTCACGGTATCCCAGGATAGAAACATATACCTTGGGTGGTGGCATGAAAAGCCGCAGAACCACAGCGGAGACTCATCTTGTGGGACAGTGCAGTAAACTGCACAAAAGACAGGCTGGTGCTACGCTAGTCCCTGGGAGGGGGGACGCTCTGGAGCTGGTGCAGCCCTGAGACGCACCCACACTTCCCCAGTGCTGCGGCGGGCGGGCAGGGGTGGGCGGTAGCAGGGCAGGCCTGTAACTGTTACCCTGGGCACTATTGGCCCACCTAAAAAGAGCAAGCCTTACATTAGTTTTTGCATTTTTTTTTTAAAGTCTGGGAGTTGCAGAACTGACTCCCCCAAAGATACATCCATCCTGTCACCAGTGGGACAGGGCTTAGAACCAGCCAAGGCCTTCCTCCCGACTAGGTGAGGGCTAGCAGCGATTTCCCTGGGTTGTCAGGGGCCCTTGGGGCCGCCTTCCCGCCTTCCCTCCTGCACCCACACCTCTCGAACTGCATCGGGCATTCACAGAAGAACAGAGCTCCTGGCGTGACAGACACGGAGATAGACGCACGCAGCGGAGAGCACTCACACACACGTGAGAACGCGTGTCTGGAGACCCAGCCACGTGAAGCGGACTGGGCATAACTGCTGGGGCAGAGACGGGCCCCACACTAACGCAAGCACGACGGGGAACCCGGACGCCGTCAGGAAAGACAACCCTGGGAGCCCGATGTGAACGCCTGCAGGGTCGGGGCAGAGCCTGACAGTGGTGGCCACACCCAGCAGCACACGTGGAAGGGAACGGGGACGTCCCACGCAGCACAGCCGAACTCGGAGTGGCCGCCAAGGCAGTTTACCCCTGGGCAGTTTACAGTCTAGCAGGGAGTTACGTTCAGCTACTCTTCTTAGGAAAAAACAAAACAAAACAAAACAAAGCATGGTTGATGAATGTCAAGCTCATTTACAACTAACAGGAAATCCTACAAGTAACTTCCAAAACGCACTGGATCTACAGCCATCCAATCTCCTCCTCTCACCCTCTGCTCCCTGCGCCTCAAAAACAACAGAAACAAAGAACCCCACGCAGGACACAGGTTACAAAGGACACTGTCAACACCAACAGGCGCGCAGCCGCTCCCCAGCCCCGTCTGGGGTGCTCCATGACCGAGCATGCAGTGGACAGGCGCTCAGGACTTAGAGGGGGCCTCCTTCTTGAGTTGAGGTCCCCACGAGAGTGTCCCTGTTCTGGAGTGAGGGCCCATTGCTATTTGTTAATGATTATGATTAAACCAGAACGTTGGTCCCTAGTTTTTTTGGAGCTATTAGCACTGAGCTACCATCTTAGTAAAATACTTACTGTACCTGCACACAGTCAGCAGTTTCATGTTTATAAACGCCACATCACAGAGGGGACTGCTGTCACAGAGGGGACACGAAGCTGGGGGGGGGTCTGCACTTTCAGGGCCCCCACAGGTAACATCTGTGTCCATCAGCAGGCAGCCAACTGGTTTCACTTCTCATAGACATGAATAATACAACCTTACAGTTATATTACATTTGATACTTTTTCTCAAAGTGCTTTCATACACATGATTTCAGTCATTCAAATGGCACGGAATAAAGTTTTTAAGAAAAAGGAATGTAGCACTAGGTTTGTTAAAACTGAAGTTGGCATTTTTGTGTCACAAAGTGCGGACTGCCGGGCTGCTGGGTGCGTCCCGAAGGATGACCCACACAGGTGCTCTGTCACCGAGCTCCAGCGGACCCCCGCTTTGCTGGTGTTGCTGCTACTCGGCGCCCCAGCCCCTCAGGTCCAAGAGCGCCAGGAGCGTGTGCTTCGGAAAGCGCGCGGCACCGTGCGGACTGATTGTCAATCTGAGCCACGTTTTCGGCAGGGTTTCTCAAGGCAGTGGCAACGACGGAGACACCCCACAACCAGAGAGTCAAGACACCCCAACTGTAGCTGGAGCTGTGCCACTAAGGAACTGCTGAGACAATGGGCCAGTGACTTAACCATCCTCTCTTCCAATTTCTTAAGCTGTGAAGGGTGGGGTGTTGTGTTCAGACAGTGCTGGGAGCTGGGAGGGATTCTCGGAAAACACAGTGGCTGAGACCTCAACCCACTGGGAATTCTGATGAATGCATCAGGTTATTTTTTTGTTTTTTTAACCACAGGGGATTTTGTTGCACATCCCTGGCTAAGACTCACTGGACTAAATTTATTAATAATAATTATAGTAGTAGTTAACACTTAAAGAGTGCTCATTACGTGTCAGGCACTCAAGCTAAGCATCTTATATACATTATCATTAAATCCTTAAGACAACCCCGAGGTAGTTACTATTATCATCCCTGTTCTCCAATGAGGAAACTAAGGCTCAGGAAGGGGAAATGACTTGCCTTCTAGACTGGCTGTAGAGTCTGAACTCTTAATCACTATCTATACTGTATCTTCAACGCAAAAGCCCCATGACCTTAGTTAAATAAATATGGGCAGGGTCATCATATTTTATTAACTGGGCACTGTTTATTTAGCCAACTTTCAACTGAATTATAAGAAAGTTCTAATTTAAACCCCAAAATGCAGCTGGGTAAGGGGCTCCAATAAAGACCTTAATGTACAGAGGTCACCTGGAAAAACACCGACAGACTTCCTTAGGGCCAATTTTTTTTTTAAGGCTATATCTCTGAAAACCATGATGGAAGTGTGTAGGAAAATATGCACATTTTAATTTTACACAAAGCCTTTTAAGAAAATACTTCATGAAAAGTGTAACGAAGATGTACTGTTCCACACAAAATACTGCATTTTAAGGTAAGAAATCTAAACTGAAATTGTATTATCTGTCCACCAAAGGGTTCGAGCTGCGGCAGCCAAAGGGTGTGTGCGTGTGTGTGCGTGTGAAACGTCAGACAGTTCTCGACATTTTACAGAAGTGTTCTGGCGCCTGCCCTCTGCTCTGCTTTTAAGCCAGATAGAATTAAACTGCATTTTTAGTCTCTAGAAGCAGTTTTTGCTTTGAATTCAAACTTTTAAACTTACATAACGTTTTCTGTTTTTGTTTTTTAAACCTGGTCCTTTTCAAGTAGAAAAAGGAAAAGCCTACCAGCAAATTATACTCCCGAAGTTGACAGTGCCTCTTTAACCTTAACCCTGAGCCCTCAAGTCCTGAAGTTCCACGGTTCAAGCATCACATGGACGGGGGTGGGGGGTGCTGCAAAAATCAATGCTACTATTGACAGTGTTGCGAAAACTCAATTCGTGAACTTATTGAGCACCTACTGTAGGCGAGACAGAGCCCGGTGCTGCCCTGAGTAAGACACAGCCCCCCCACCAGACTACTCTTCGGCGCAGAGAAACCGGGGAGTGTAAACACACTCAGTAGTGATCCTCCAAGGCTTATTTTCAGAGTTTTCAAGGAAAGATCCCTTGCTTCGGGAAAAAAGTGATCCCCTGAAAAACAATTATAATCCCTCAGCTTGCATTCCACAATGTCAGGGATAAACTTAAAAAGCAGCATAAAATATTCTAAAGTTTTAGCTTTCCCTGCCCCACCCTTAAAAGGCTAACTGCTAAAACAATTTCAAGTTTACGGAAGGACATGATGAAGGGGAGTGGCGATGGGGACGAGAGGGGGACCGCTGGTGGGACGGGAACTCCTCTTCCAGCCCCGACAAGGAGACCAGCCCATCACTAGCTGCCTGTGCTGCGTCTTCAGGAAACAGAGGGCGGACCACCAACCCCAGCAAGGCAGGCCCAGCACGCTCTCCTCCCTCCTCCTTTCGAGCTGCCATGGTGAGAATCAAGGTTTCCTTTCTTTCCAATGAAAACTAAATTTCTTCCTTGATCAAAGATGCCAAACTCTATCCAAAACATGGTTTTCCCCTCTTAGTATTCTAGCCCAACTAATATAATCTTAACAGTTTGAAATTTCATGACTTGCTACTGAGCAAAAAGGAGAATGAAAAGCCGTTCACCGTAACACCCACTGCAGAGCCTGCCAGGGAGGCTCTCAGGGAACGGGCTTCCCTCGTGTGTGGAACACCCGGAGGACTTGTAGCATTGCCTTCACTTAATGGATTTACAGATGGGGCGGTGGCTCGCTAGTGGATCGATGACTGAGGCAGGAAGAAAATTCACTGCCCATCAATGCTGAATTCCTATTTTCCTAAGTTAGTATTCCTTTGGAAGGAAAAAATAATGTGTTTACTTCTTTTTCTGTATTGGCTTCTCCTTGAGGGAGAAATCATAAAGCTTTAAAAACAGAATGAAGTGGTAACTGGGATTAGACTTGATACTGAGAATATTAATAAGATCTAACCAATCAGATTTGGCTCCCTGCGATCCTAATTAACTTCCATCGTTCTAAATGAGTAGGGAAGAAAAAGGCCTATCTTTCGGGGCACAGACACATGTGAGGGTTAAGTCATTAGGCTTCCAGGATCGAACTGGTGTCCCCTGGAAATGATGTGCTCCTTCCATTAAACATTCTTAAAATGATATTAAAATAAACATCAAAGACTATTTCCAATGTGATCTTTACAAACAAGCAAAGATGGGGGAGGGGGGCATGTGCAAGGAGAAAAGCACATGCGTAACTTGGGGTGATCCATCAAGAAATCCAGAGAGAGCGAATGTGCTTCTCTGTACTTCCCACCCGGTTTGGGTCCGAGGGGAGGAGGGACGGGAAAGGTACAGGGAAATGGCCATCAGGACCAATCCAGCTCCCCCCCACGCCGCCAAGTCACAGACCCCTGGGCCTGGCTGTGGGCTTTCGAAAGGAGCCCCTTTGTTGGGTGTTTTCGGTGATGAAGAAACACACAGCTGCCCGACGCCTGACTAGGACGCCAGCAGGCAGGGCACCACCTCAGAAAAGTTCGCCCCTGTGCAGACCTGCCCATGACCACTAACTGCAAACAACGCGAGCCAATGCCTGCGTGGTGCCAGGACTGGGGGAAGACGGCCTGCCCAGCAGGGGGCAGGGAAGGACCACCACGAAGACCCCTACCCTCCAGCGCACAGATGGCACTGGCCAGCAAGAAGCCCACCCGGGTCCCTTAGGGAGTAACAGACTAGACTGGGAGAAATGGCTTCTGTTAATCAATATGAGGCTTTAGGAGGGGCTTTCAAAATCCTAGCATTCTTTCCCTCCTGCACCAGTTAACACACCGATGAAAACAGGTCAGCGGCACGCAGACAGGGCCGGCTTTGTAACTCCAGCACTCCAATCTGCAGCTCCTACTGCAGCGGTGACCTTGTGGGAGCAAGGCTGACAGCTGCTTCCAAGAGCCTTGAATGAAAGAAACATCACTCGGCACCTTCCCAGCTTCCTGGCCTCCCAAGTCTGCGGGGTGAGGCGCAGTGCCGCCACCACTGGCAGCCGCTGCAGCCCACAGTCAGCCCCTCCTGTGCGGCCGGTCCTGTCTGGGCACAGGCCCGCGTCACTGCCGGGGGCAGCCCTGCCTGCCACCTTGTGCCAGTCCCAGTGAGAACGGCTGGACCTGGTCCTTCACGGCACCACACACACCCGCTCCCTGATGTCCCAGTGCAGCTTCTGGCCCCATCCACGACCACCCGGCCCCGTCCACGTTCCCTCTCCTAGGAGTTCTGCTTTCTGTTCTTTGTGAGATGAACCTGTAAACGTGAGATCTCAGAGAGCTGAGGTACTTCACATGGACACACTCAAGTATCAGTCTTTCATTTTTCGAAAACAAGAACACAGGAAAACAAGTCCCGCCCCCCTCCCCTGGGAATCGTGTGCATGTCCCCACGAGGCCAACAGTGCTACCTCTGCACCACGTCGCTGATCTCCTGCACACATGACAGTAAGTTACTGAGGACAGGGCTGGCCCCGGGCCCGGCGGCCGCGGCCGAGGACACCTGCAGCTCCTGCAGGCTGAGCTCCAGCCTGCTCACAGCCTCTCGGAAGGCGAACTTGTTGCGAGTCTGCGGGATGCAGTCCACGTAGCCTGAGCAGTAGTCGAGCAGCTGGTGGCCCGTGTCCACCAGCTGGCTGTTGGGCACCGGTTCCGAGATCGCACTGGACAGCAGGTCCGCACACTCCAGTAGGGCCTCCTTGCTGATCTTGTCTGCTGAGATTTTCTCAGCTGCCTGTTTGGTTTTCCTCAGAGCCACTTTAGTACCTGCTGTGCCGTTGGCCATTTTGGCTGGTGAGATGGAAGATGTGGGCAGAGGCACTTGAGGGGGAGGCACCGCAGGCCTCCCGGCTTTCCCACCGACGGGCACCACCCCCGGAGCCGCCTTCTTCCCTCCCTCCTGTGTTTCCGACACGGGCTGCCCGGCCGCCGGGGCAGGCGGCTCTTCCGCGGGGTCTGAGCACACGGCCGGGTGCGGCAGTAGTCTCATCACGGGCGGCGGGGGAGGGGCACACTTTGGTTTTACCCGTCGGGGTCGGTCTTTGTCTCCAGAGGATGTGACCTGATGCTCAGATAAGAGCTTGAATTTATTCCCCTGAGAGTCTGTGCCAATGAGCTGCACGTCAGCTGGGGTGTGCTTCAGAGTGGGGGAGATAAGGACGGGCACTTTGTGGTTGTGAGTGGTTGGGAGGGCAGCCGCGGCCTTGACTGGGGACCAGCCTGTCTGCTCGCCATCCTCGGGGACTCCAGCCATGCCAAGTCGTGCCCCACCATTCCTCTCCTTGCTTTTTGGGGCAGCTGCCACGCCAGCCGCCCCGACCCCTGGGGAGTCCTGCTCTGCAATGGCTGGGTCCCCAGAGGGGTTTCTGAGAGGAAGAGCTGCGGCTCCTCGGGGCAAAAGTTTGGCTTTTGGTCTCTCCCTGGTCGGAGCGGCACCTTCCTCTGACTTTTTGGGAAGCGTGTCGCTGGCCCTGTCCACATTCTCTTCTGGCTGAGAAGAGGCGGACACTGTCCTTTCCAGCTGGAGTTTGGACCTCTGGCAGTTCCTGGGAAGGGTCATTGCCATCCTATCCTGCTCTGGAAGCCCTGAGGACATGGAAGATGTAGAGTTTGACCTTGGAAAAGGCTTGGAAGTGTCATCACTGGCTGTGGGTTTACCCGCTCGGAAGCCCAGTGTCTTTTTGATTAAGCGTGGTGTAAAGAAGCCCGTGAGGCCGGACCACCCGCCCCCGGCAGCGCCGCTGCCCCCACCCCCGCCACCATCGTCATTACAGAGGTTCCTCTGTGCAAAGCTCCCCCCATAGCACTTGGGGGGCACCAGGTTCGCCTCTTGCTGGGCAGCAGTGAAAGAGAACCCATCAGCATGCTGTAGAGAAGCAACAGATGAGAAGTTACCCGTGAGTTCATATTTCTTGTGGGGCTGATTCTCCATTTCTCTGAAGGAGCTGCTGCGTTTGGGGGGTGTGGGAGCATTTTTCTTTTTCATGAAGGAGCTGAAGAAGCCTCCCTTCCTATCCCTGGTGAAGCATGTCTCTTTGGCATCTTCCAAGAGGCTGCTGGGTGACTTGTCTCTTTGTTTTCGAGGCAGTGCTGGGGACCCACTGGGGGCCTGTGCACTTCTAATGAACCCTGATGAGAAACGGCCAGTCAGTGACGTGAAATACAAGAAGGCACTCCGCTACACCTGAGCTGTTAAGGCTGAGTTACAGGAGCTCTGTCAGCATCTACCAAACGTCAGGAGGCAGCAGGGCTCAGAGGGAACTAACAGGTAGGTTACCATTTCACACTGAACAGCGGTCCAAATGCAATGTGGGATAGACAGGAAGAAATACCCTGCTGACCGTTACCTGGGCCTTCATCTCCTCTCTACAAACCACCTGGCCTCACTGTCAGGTTCACTGAATAAGTGTCTGCCAGAACTTCCTGGGGGGTGAGCAACTGGGAAGGGGGAGTTAAGGAAATGGAACGGGGGGCAGACTGCATGCGGGTGGGCGGACCAGGACTCCCGACCCTGGCACGCAGAGCGGAGGACCAGCGTGGCCGGGGAAGCAGATGCCAGCTACACCTGGCTCAGGGAAGACGGGCAGGGAAGTGGGCCCGGAAGCAGCGCAGGGCTCCGCGGAGGAGGCCGCCCGACTCCGCCTGCCCGGGGACTCGTACCTGGTGCTGAGCTGGAAGCAGAACTGTCGGTGGCGTCTTGGGCCCCTTCGATGTTCTCCTTGTTCTCCGCCTGCTTCTTCAGCGTCCGGGTCTTGGAAGGAAGTACAGGCAGTCGGGGCAGGTAGGGGACGACCGAGGAGGCGGCGGCGGCCCTCCCAAGCTCCTCGGCTACCTCTGAGGAAGACAAGGAGGCCCATAAAAACAGCGTCCCGACAGAGCGAAGGAGTGCTTTCCAGAAGAGACACACGACGGCGCGAGAACTGGAGAAGAGCGCACTAAAACGTAGGAACGGGGTCACAGAGCACGCACTCTTTGTCTGGCTTCTTCTGCTAAATGTTATGTGCACGGATTCATCCATGTTGTTGCACGTGGCAGGGCTTTCTCTCACTCCTGTGCACTGCTGGAGTGTGTGAAGACACCACACCTCACCCGTTCCCCCCTTTCTGTGGCCGGTTTTCGGCTGTTACAAGTACGTCACTAGGGGCGTCCCGCGGCGTCTCCTGCCTCACAAATGCCTGCACAGCCACTGGCACGCGCTCAGGAGCAGGGCTGGCGGGCACGGGACGCATATAAATTCGGCTTTTTCCTGCCAAACTGTCTCCCCAGATGGCTCTACCAATCTACTCTCCTGCCAGCATTGTGTACGAGTTCTGGTTCCTCTGCATGCGTGCCAGTTTATGCTATCGGGGTTTTCTGTGTGATTTAGCTATAGCCACCCTGGGGTAGGTACACAGAGGGGTCTCACTGTTCCACTTTGTCCTTCTCAGTTGAGGAGTGATGCCGAGCAGGGCCTCACAGGCCTACTCGTCACTTCACTGTCCTCGCTCACCGAGTCCCTGTGCAGAGGCTGAACAGGGCAGACAGTGTCTGCCGACGCCTTTATTTTCGGTTGCACCTTGTACTAAAAAGGAGGGTAGACACATTCCATTCCACACAACCGAAGTAAAGGAGGCTCCTGAAAAAGGGCCCACCCATCAGTAGGCCTTGCTGACTACACCTGGCCACGGGCTCTGTGGCTTTCACTGAAGCAAAGACATAGTTTGCTATTCATTCCTAAACAAAAATAAAGCCAGTAGGATTAATAAAACTAAAATTTTGTGATTATTGTACAACTTTTTGGGTAATTGTTTTTAGAAGTTAATATGTCCCAAGAGTGGGTACATGGCACCTAACCCAAGCCTATCCAGTGAGAGTCCTTTCACACGCCGCTGTACGCAACGCTGGGAGACCGACCTGACCTCAGGGATGCTGACAACCGTGTCCAAGGCCACTTGCAGGATTCTGAGGACAAGATCAACACAGAAGCAAAAGTGAAGAGATATGGAAACCCGAAGCTACTTGAGTCCATGGCTTCAACTGACCCTGAGGTTAGCACCTTTCTACTTTCCCGCAGTTTGGTTATGAGCTGGTAAATCCTCCTCTTAATACTTCAGAAAGTTCGAGTTAGGTTTCCTTCATTTAGAAGTAATAAGTATGTCCTTTTCAGGTAGGAACTGTGTCTTATGCCTGTGTCCTCAGACCTAGTACAGTCCTTGCCACAGGTGGAATGTCGATAAAATATGGGCTGAATAATGTTAAATCTCTTATTTAGCAACTGTGAATTGAAATTAGCTTTGAAAACAGATTAAGGGCTGATTTTCTAAGAGAGTACAGCATTTTCAAGAGAAGGAGAAATACTTAACTAAGGATTCAACAGAAGCTAAAAGTTGACACAAAAGTATCGGAGAAAGGGACCCTACTCTTTGGCCCGATAATCATGACTTCGACCACATTGACACCAGGGGAGAAAAGCACACGGAGGACAGAAGGGGTGACAGGCAGCGCCCAGTCCAGCGCAAAGGGCCAGCTGTGCCTCCCCAACCCGCAGGAGCCCCATGTATCAGAGGACTGAATGCAAGCACTCATTAAACTTGTTCTTCCCCCTTTCTCCTCACTAAGGATAAATCACTAAGGGAAGCAGACAGATATCAGCTTGCCTGATTTCTTCTTCCAATATTTTTAAACTTGCACTTAAACAGTAAGTTCTGTGTTCAGTTATGAAGGAAAGGAAAAATTTTAAAAATATTTATAAAATTCTGGAACTATATCAAAGTGTCTAATAGGCAAGTATATATAACCAAGAGTGTTGAGTGTTTAGCGCTCTAGGAGAGTCTCTCTTCATAACAAGTTCATCGCTTGCCTTCTGCAGGTACTTCTGCGATAATTTTAGAGAGGCATTATACACAAAAGTAGGAAACTGCCTGTACGTGTCCGTATCCTTGTTTTTCAGGTAAGAAAAGGGTTCTCACCGTTCACAGCATAACTTAACATGCTCGCGCTAAACTCCTGTGTCAGTATATTTAATAATATCATTTTAGATATCTAATTATATGGATATAATAGCCCACTAGATATTTAAATTGTTCTTAATTTTTCAATATTATAAACTATATTCTAATTTAACATCCTTGTAGCTAAATCTTTGTTTATACCCTTAATTATTTCCTTAAGCTCTATATCCAGAAATAAATTTCTGGATATTGCTTTTACGACTTGGTTCTGCCTTTGTAGGTATGGTTCAAAGAGTTGGAACATTTTTCACACTCATTTCTCTCCCTCTTCTCTTCCCCATGTGTTAATGCTTAGAGAACTACTGAACTTGTTCTCTTTATGAAGAGGCTGAATTTGTAATTAAAATATAATTTCAATATTAAAAACCAACAGTATGATAGAAACACAAAGAAATTAAAAATAGTAAAAAACAAAGAAGCAGCAGCAATACAAGAATGATGAAGGCCCAAAATTAACTCAATATCCTGAAATGGAGCCCAAGCCACAAGGGGCCATCATTCATCATTTTTGAAATGTTACCATCACCACCACCCAGAACCAGGCACCGCCAGCGCACCGCCAGGTTCTCACCTTCAGAAATGCTGGAGTCATGGAACATCGTTTCAAAAGCTTGATGTGTTTCAGCAAAAGAGGGCCTGTCGGCGGGGCTCCATTTCCAGCCTAGGTAACAAAAGGAGGAAATATAGAAAGCTCCCTGCAGAAATCAAATATCCAAGGGCCCACCTGCTAGTGAGTCCCCACGTTGTAACATGTGCTTGTGCAGGCAGAGTGACAGCATGTTCACAGTGATGGTGAGGCGGCTGCCTCGCAGTGTGACTCGGAGGGTCATGAACCCACTTCCTAGGTCAGGCCCTCCTATGCAGCCTCAGCTCCTATTCCCTCTACTACAGGGATGAGAAGGGGTGAGGAGGTAGTTTAAAAAATGGCAAGTTTTCTTCCACTGGAAAAAGAAGTTATACTTCTCTTCAAACTCACTCTAACCTTAGAAATCATGAGCTGTACATATTCGGAAATAAAACAGGCTATCAGAAAGAAGGAGCATGGAGTTCATTTTGAGAAAGACAGGGCACTAGGCAATGCTCGTGTTCAATGAGAAAATAAGATTTACACTCAAACACAACTGCAACTTAATTCACTATCACCTTCCTACCTTCCCATCTTCAAGAAGTCACAGCCTCTGTTTACTCATCACAGAGGTAAGTTCCGAATGTTCTCCCTACCCTTGGCATTCATTTTTTATCTAGCTGAAAGCAGTCCTCCCCACTATACTCCACATCCAGTTTCATATCACGTACAAATCATTTGGGGAAACTGACTCACTATTTTGGCCCTAGACACGACTCTTAGGACCTCAGTAAGACTCCCTGGGTACAGCGTATGACACACCAACTGGCTGAGCAATGACCAGCTCTTTGTAGGCCATGAGGTACAGCCCATCTAACAACGGGAGGGGAAGTGTTTCCAATTTGGCTAATCACCCTGAACTGCTGACTCAAACCTTCAAAATTAAAATATGCAAAAATACTCACATGCTCTCATAAGTTCATAAACCTTGGGGGGGCATCCTTCAGGCTGTTCCATTCGATACCCCTTTTCCAGTAGATCGTAGACCTGAGACAGGTCAATACCTGGGTACGGTGACATTCCATACGTAGCGATCTCCCACAACAGCACCCCAAAAGCTGCATAAGGGATGACAAAAAGGAGCTCAATGTTTTGTTGCTGAATCATTACTTATTTTATACCATTAGGTAATTATCTTTCAAATACTGGGACACGGTTACCCACATTATACCTTCTAAGTCTTATACTATGCCCTGTCCTTCTAAGGTATCTGTTACGGGAACACTTCAGATATAATCTCAAGATGGTGTTCTTTATATTTCCCATCTTTTATTTAGATGTCCTTTATTACAATGAAGGAGAATAAATTATGGCCATACATGAAGTCTGGGGCATAATCAAATTATTCTGAGAACAATCTATGACCTATTTAATGAATTTCACAGTTTTTTATGTCAGCAAACAGTAGAGGAGTAAATATAAAAATGAACTCATTTAAAATTCAACTCTAGCAAAAAGAATTTGCTTGATTTTGTCACACGTTATTTTTGAGTTTGAGATTTCTGGTAAAGAGTGACTTAGAATCCTACAACTGTTTCTATTGCCCACCACCCAAATTTTCAGATTGGTTCAGTCCACGAGCCTCCACTTAAATCACACTGTGTTTCGTGGCAGCAGAAACAAGGTCAGCTGCCGGGATACATTCCAGGTGAAACTTCAGCAGTCCTTCCCGGAGAAGGAGGCTACTCTGTGCGCCCCGGTGCTCTACACCTTGTATGGAAAATGGGGCGCTTCATGGAGAGAGGGTCATGAGAAGGCCGGTCCAGTATAAGGTCTAGTGTGTGAGCTCTCCGAAGCAGGGACTTCATTTACTTTTTACTGTCTTCTTTATATTTCTTCCTATGCTATGTGCCTAGCTTCAACGCCCGGTAGACAGTAGGTATTTAATAAATGATTGAGGAGGGTGAGGGTGAAGACAGAGGATACTGGTCATGTAAAAGAGAAGTTCTAGAGAGTTAAGAGCATTTATAAAGAAAATGAAGTAACACACGTAGGAAGAAGCCCCTCCCAACCTCACCCCAGACGTCAGATTTAATCGAGAAGGTATTGTAGGCAAGGCTCTCCGGGGCTGTCCATTTAATAGGGAACTTGGCTCCCGCATGAGCGGTGTAGGTGTCTCCAGTCATCAGCCGACTTAGGCCGAAGTCAGCCACTTTGACCACGTGGTTCTCCCCCACTAGGCAGTTCCGAGCCGCAAGATCTCTGTGGGGAAGAGAACCTTGGTGTGATTCCACTTGGATAGTGAGTAAAGTACACGCTCTCATCTTGGATCTTTGTGCTACAAGCAGAATTGACAGGTTAAGTGCTGACAGATGTGGTACTATTTTATGACGATCGCGAACATGGTAGAAAGCCGCTAATCATGTATCACTTGTACGCATCAAGAGGCAGTTACATGATGTCTGAATAAAGCAGGCTTCAGAAAACGGGTTCCTAGTCATAAGCACAGTTGACCCTTGAACAATGCAGGGTTTATGGGTACCACCCCCACCCCATCCCCACGCAGCCAGAAATACACGTGTAACTTCTGACTCCCCCAAAACTGAACTACTAATAGCCTACAGCTGACTGGAAGCCTTACGCTTAACAATCAATCAACGCGTATCTTGTATGTTATATGTATTACGTATTGTATTCTTACAATAAAGTGAGCTAGAGAAAATGATATGAAGAAAATCGTAAGGAAAAAAATACATTTATAGTCCTGTATTTATGAAAAAAATCTGTGTGCAGGTGGATCCTCACGGATCAAACCGGTGCTGTTCAGGGGTCAACCGTACACAGGGACAGGTTTCAGAGGGAAGCGACAGACACCAATGCTTCCTCCCAGGGCTTCAGTTCTTTACTAAGACAGAAAGCTGTTTTTTAAATTAACCACTAAATGAAGCAAAAGGCTACTGAATATAGTCCTGGGCGAAATAAAGAGCTTTTTGTTTTAAGAAGAGCACAGGCCCCTCATTAATATTTTAATCAGAGTACACAGGTTTAGACATTGGAAATGACATCACAATGGGCCCTGTGAGAGGGAAAATGACTTTCCGGAGTCATCTGAAGACTTCTGGGAAGTTGTCACAGTCTTCCCTTTATTTGCATGACAAGCAAGGCGGCCTCGTGGTTAACCGCAGGCCATCACCAGGCCCTACCCACCGGTGGATGAAGTTCTTCTTCTCTAGGTACTCCATGGCGGAAGAGATCTGCGTGGCCATGTAGAGCAGCACGACCGCAGTCACCTCCTCTCGGCTGCACTCTCGGAGGTAATCCAGCAAGTTCCCGTACGGCATGTACTCAGTGACAATGTAAAATGGTGGCTCCAAAGTACACACGCCTGGTGGTTCAAGAATACAGCTTGTTTTATCACCAGATATTCAAACATTACAAACTGCTCTGGCAAAAATAATCAACACCTTTTGAAATCTAATTCGGCAGTAATTTTGTCCCTTCTTGCCATCACATTCTCTGAAGATAATACAGCCAAGTTAAGAAGATGGTTAATAAGGGAGTCTCTACTTCCATTAGAGATATTTCTGGAAACTCATAGGCACTTGACTATTTGCTGTCTAGGAAAAGGCAGAGTCATTTGTATTAACTCCATAAAGGGCCAGGAAGACCAAAGTTTTAAGAGTTCTCTACTGTACGCCGATGATCTCATCCCCAACTGCATGCTAACGACGTTTATCCAACAGTCAGCGCAACTGTGCACATGGTGACTGTGAGCCCAGCCTGCAACCATGCTTTGTAAAAAGATTGTAATTGGCCCGGCTGGTGTAGTTCAGTGGACTGAGCGCGGGCTGGGAACCAGAGGGTCCCAGTTCGATTCCCAGTCGGGACACATGCCTGGGTTGCAGGCCAGGTCCCCAGTGAGGGCCATGTGAGAGGCAACCATACATTGCTCCTTCTCCCTCCCTTCTCCTCTCTCTAAAAATAAATAAATAAAATCTTTAAAAAAAAAAAAAAAGATTGTAATTGTTTCCACAGTCAAATACTCAACAAAGTCCCTGTAAAGAACCAACAAGGAATTATTTCCTTTGGGACAGTTTGGCTCAATTTGAACACCCAAAGAAAGTGGCCCTATTTTGAAAAGGGCAAAGGGTGCAGACACAGGCTTCTTTGGGACCCCAATAGCTGAGAAGCCAACCTGCCAGAGCACAGCACTTCCTGCTTGTCAGGTAAACTGATGGGCGTGGTCACAGTGTGTAATACGCTTTTTGTCAACAGTTGTTTTGTGAAAGTTTTTGATTTGTAATCATTTTGAATAATCCTCAACTTTGAATCTGGGGCTGTTTTATATATTGCAATCAATCCAGGCCACTGTTTCATGGGCAACTTTTAAACACAGAGGCTGCTAATTAAAATAACCACCACGTGTTGAAGTCAATTCACACCTGGAGCTTTTACCACGCGATTCAAAGGAAGACTTGGAGATAATGGAGCTGGGGACAAGCATCTTTGAGGAACCTATGGTTCGGGCAAGATTCCTCACCTAATAGTTGCACCAGATTAGGGTGCTTGATTTCCTTCATCACTGCAGCTTCTTTCAGGAATTCCTCCACCTCCATGGTGTCTTCCTGGAAAGGAGGAATAATAAAAAAGGAAAAAAGAGGGACAAACCCCCATCTTAACCATTTGAGTCAACTCACAATCATAAAGCTTCAGTTTTAAAAGGGGGCATCTTTTTCACTCATACGTGGAATCTAATGAACTAATAAGCAAAACAGAGTCAGACTCATAGAGAGTAGGCTGACAGCTGTGTGGCAGGGAGGCTGGGGGGTTACGGGATTGAGCGAAAAAGAGAAAAAAAACCTCACAGACCCGGACAACAGTATGGTGCCGGTGGGGCGGGTGGGGAAAGGGACGGGGATAACTGGTGATGGACAGAGGCTTGACAGGGACTGGTGCACAGGGTACAGGTGATATGCTGTAGAACTGTTCACCTGTAACCTGCAGGATTTTGTTACCCAGTGTCAGCCCGATAAATTCAGTACAAAGGAAAAAAGTGGTGGGGGGAGGGATGAGGGAGAGAAAAAGAGACTGAAAAGTGAGGTCAACAATATTTAAAATCGTCTTACTAGCAATCGACTCAATGAGTTTTAATATCCCATTTGAGGCCCTGCCATGATTACAATAAACATATCCCTTCATTAACTTTGAATTTAAAAGGGGGGGGGAACATCTTTTGAATATTTTAACACATATGTCAAGAAATTTTATCATACCCTAATATGTTCTACAGAAGTCCAATTAAGAAAGAAAAATGTCACCCTGCCTCATGTGGCTCAGTGGACTGAGCGCCAGCCTGCAAACTGGAAGGTCACAGGTTTGATTCAGCGTCAGGGCTCAGGCCTGGGTTGTGGGCCAGGTCCCCAGTTGGAGGGGCGTGAGAGGCAACTGATCGATGTTTCTTTCCCTCTCTTTCTCCCTCCCTTCCCCTCTTTCTAAAAAGAAATAAAATCTTAAAAAAGATGCCCTTAAATTTATCCAACATTTGAAACGAATAAAACTTAGTGGGGTGAGCAAAATTCTGTCATCAGATCTTATCACAACTGAAACACACACACTGGGACTCCAATAACTCAGTTCTGACATTTTACTGCCTTAGATACCTCAGCTTTGAGAGAGGAGACAGAACAGTTAGCAGTTTACATGTTTGTCTTCCTGACAGATTCCCTAGGGAGCACTGCATGTTGCAAGGCCTTAAATATTGTTTCACACTCAGAATATGCTTAATAAATGCTTGCTGAAGAGAATGGACCATGACTTGCAGCCGAAGAGCAGCCCTTATAAGTGACAGGGCCGAGCCAGAGGCATGCAGGAGAACCTGCAGAGAACAGGATGAATGACAAGCCTGTATTTTGATACCAGGATGCTTAAAGAGAGCATGGCACCAGGAAAAAGACTTCTGTGACTATTAAGAACAAGAAGTGATCTATTGTCATGAAGATAGGGGAGCGAGAGGCGAAGGGGAGAGAGGGAGAGGAGAAGAGAGAGAGGGAAGGGGAGGGAGAGACGGGGGGAGAGAGAGGGAAGGGGAAACAGACAGACAGACAGACAGACAGACAGACAGACAGACAGACCCTCCCGGCACGTGGGCTCTGCTGCACTGCCGTGAATAACCTGCCCCTGCACTGTCAGCAATGGCACAAGGGCAGATCACAGCTCGCCGACGTGCTTGGCACCAGTGGGTGGCAAATGTTCCAAAGTTAAAGAAGGATGCACTGGTATCTTCAAGTGATTCAGCACCAAAGGAAAAGATGCCTGAAAACTGTAATTTTCAGCAACCCACCTTCAGTGTTTTCACAGCAACTGTCAAGCTGTATTTCTTCCAGACGCCAACGTAAACCTCTCCATACTGACCACCCCCAAGTTTGTGCTTCATGGTAATATCTGTTCGTTCCATCTCCCACTTGTCATGGATGGGGGACACGCCGTAAACCGTTGGCTTGTTACACTTGGGGGCGGGGTAGTGCAATGTTGTCACCAGCCCATCAGCCACTGTGGAGTGATGGTGGACCAGCTCTGCCAAGGTGCTGAAGCGGCTCTCAGTGGTCACATACACCTGGGGAGAAAGGCGGGAGAGAAGCTAAACCAACTTGAAAGGAGATCAGAAAGTTTTTTTTGTAAAAGCCCATTACTTCACTGGTCTGAACATACAAAGCTAGGACACCAATGAAAGAATCAAATGATGATGGCAAGGGAACACAGAGAACTTCATTCAGTTTCATCTTACTTCAGCCACTTCCCCTGTGCTTCTTAAATCTGCTCTCATCTTGGGAAAAAACTTCCAAGATACCTCTCTGGATCATCAAGATCACCGGTCTTCAAATACTTTTTAAGCATGAAGACTATGGAACCCAAATACATTAGACAAAAGAAGAGATTCTCTGGTTAAAGTAGGCAAGAGGGAACTTGGCCTCCTATGAGTTTATCAAATGTCCCTGCGGAATCTTGCATAGAACATAACTTGAAAACCACTGATTTAGATTTCTGGGGGTAGAGCAAGGCTATTCAAATATCTTATAATTTTTATTTAATTAGGATGTGCTTTTCAGAGATTCTGTTAAAAAAACAGCAGTTAATTTGCGATAGGCAATAAGTGTAAAGTAAGACAGCAGTCTTTGGGTCTTATCTCCCAAAGGAGCTTATTTATTTTTTTAAAAAAGAAACTTTTATTGTGTACAGTGAAGAATACAATTAATGAATGGCTGACTGCTGACTTTTATAAAGCGGGCTCACCCATGCTAACTCTCCCACCTTGAGAACCGTAGCCTCGCCAGCACCCAGCAGCTCCCCTCCTGCCCTCCCAGCTACTGGCCCTGCAAAGGGGCCACGCTGCTGACCGCAAGCACCTTAGCCAGGCTTTGCCTGCTTCTGGATTCCACGCAGATCGAGCACCCAATACGTGTTGTTTTGTGTCTGCTTTCTTTCACTCCACTTTTTTTTCCAAGTTTAACTTTAATTTATTAGAACCCACTAAGTGATGATTTTAAAAGAAGAGTTTTCATCAAATTAACACTTCATTCAGGGCAAAAATACATTTAAAAAATCTCAATCTTAAAGCAGAAGTAAACATAAAAAAACAGCATGTCTAATACAGGCTGTAGAATGTCAGAATTTTAAGAGATTCACATAGTATTTTATAGCATTAAAATGTTAATACAGTCAGAAACAGTATCTGTTTGTCCAAGACTTCTATTTACAAAATGTCTGGACTGCTCAACTTATACCATAAAACTCACCATTTTCAAGTGTAAACTCAGTAGTTTCAGTATACTCACTGGGCCATCCAGCCATCAGCCTCATCTAACTCTAGAACCTTTTCACGGCCCCACAAAGAACTCCCACCCCACAGCAGTCATTCCCACCCCCTGCAATCGCTAATCCCTTCCACTCAGCTTCCCGTGTGTGAGGTTCATCTATGGCAGGGATCAGCACACTTCTCTGTAAAGGGCCAGAGAGTAACTATTTCAGGCTTGTGGCCATGGCATATCTGCCGCTACTACTCAAATTCGCTGTGATAATGAGAAAGCAGCGGTAGACGATACACAAACGGGTGTGGCTACATTCCATCAATTTTTATTTACAAAAGCAGGCGGCTGCAAGGCCATAGTTTTCCTGATGTGTATATATCAGTACTATGTTCATCTTTGTTGTCGTATGAGACTGCATTTTATAAATATACTACAACTTATTAATTCCGTCTACTAGCGCGAGACAGTTAAGAGTTTCTAGTTTGGGGCTATTACAACTAAAGCTGTTATGAACATTCTCATACATGCCTTCTGTACACATATGTACTCATTTCTGTTGGGTATATAACCAGAAGTGGAGCTACTGGGTCTCTCCTACATTATTACTTATCTCATTCTATTTGGTTTTGTCAAGAGACAATATGAGACACTTCCAGTCAAGATGGCAGTGTAGGTAAACACAGCCTACCACCTCACAGAACCACATCAAAAATACAATTAAACTATAGAACAACCAGCATTCAGAACTATCAGAAATTGGGTTGAATGGTAGTCCTACAATTACAGAATTACAGAAGAAACCACATCAAGACTGGTAGGCGGGGTGGAGAAGCAGAATGGGCTGGTCCCACATCCAAGCGTCACAGATAAAAATTGGGAGAGCGAGGGGTCTCAGCCCCACACCAGTACCCCCAGCCCAGGCTTCCAGTGCCAGGAAGATAAGTCTCTGTAACTTCTGGCTGTGATAACCAGTGGGGAATGAGACTGTGGAAGACAGAAACTGCTGGAATCCCAGGCAGTTCCTCTTAAAGGGCCTGCACACAGACTCACTCCCTCTGAGCTCTAGCGCCAGGGCAGCAGATTGAGAGGCATCACAGACATATGGGGAGGAGCTGAAGTGTCTGGCATCAGGGGGGCAGCTTTCTCCCAGACAGAATTGCTGGCAGAGACCCATTTAGTCTTTTCTGAGCCCTCACCTGACTGAGCCACAAAGCCGTATCTGAGATTCCATCAACCTGGCTCACACTGCTTGCCCCACCCTGGTGATTCCCTTAGGCCCTGCCCCACCCAACTTTCAGACCCACCCAAGCTGTTTCTAGTGGCTTTTCCACATGAATAGCTTGTCTTGGGCCCACACTTTAGCTTTTCCTAAATTCTCTCGGACAAGAGGCATCTGGCTTCAGTGAGCCCCATAACTCCCTCTAGGATGCCCCAGGCTTGGCACTAGCAGCAGCTGGCCTTGGTTCGAAGCTTGGCCTCTCCTGGGCACCTACCTCCAAGCCCAGCACAAGTAGCAGCCATCTGCAGATCGCTTTGTAGCTGGTGGTGTGTGAGCCCAGACAGAACACAGGTGGTGGCTGACATTGCATGTGCCAACAGCAATCAAGGCTCAACTACAAGAGGAGGATGTGCACAGCCCACACAGTGGGTGTACCTTGAGTACCCAGCTTGAGTGATAGGGGAGGCGGTACCACTGGACCCCATAGGACACCTACTACATTAAGCCACTCTATCAAGCCTGGGGGACAAAGTAACTCTACCTCTAATGCGTAGAAACAAACACAGGGAGGCTGCCAAAATGAGGAGACAGAAACATGACCCAAACCTAAGACCAGAACAAAACTCCACAAAAACAGCTAAACAAAATAGAGAAGAACAATCTATCAGATGCAGAGTTCAAAACACTGGTTATAAGGATACTCAAAGAACTTAAGTAAGGACCTAAAAGCATTAAAAAAAATCCAGTCAGAAATGAAGGATACACTAATTGAAGTAAAGAACAATCTACAGGGGAATCAACAATAGAGTAGATGAGGCTGAGAATCAAATCAGCAATTTGGAACATAAGGAAGCGAAAACACAACCAATAAGGACAAGAAGAAAAAGGAATAAAAAAAAAATGAGGGTAGTGAAAGTATCCCCTCTGGGACAGCTTCAAGCACTCCAACACTCATATTATAGGGGTGCTAGAAGGAAAAAAGAATAAGACATTGGAAACCTGTTTGAAAAAAGTAATGAAAGAAAACTTCCCTAACTTGAAGGAATAAAGACATACCAGTACAGGAAGCACACAGAGTCCCAAACAAGAAGGACCCAAAGAGGCTCACACAAAGACACTCATAATTAAAATGCCACAGGTTAAAGGTAAAGAGAGAATCTTAAAAGCAGCAAGAGTAAAGCAGTTAGTTACCTACAGGAGAGAGACCCCATAAGACTTTGCTGATTTCTCAAAAGAAACTTTGCAGGCTAGAAAGGATCAGCAAGAAATATTCAAAGTGATGAAAAGCAAGGACCAAAAACAAAGATTGCTCTACCAGCAAAAGCATCATTTAGAATCAAAGGACAAGTAAAAAGCTTCCCTCATAGGAAAAAGGCTAAAGGGGTTCACCACCACCAACCAATATTATATGAAATGTTAAAGGGTCTTCTTTATGGAGATAAAAAATATGAACAATAAAATGGCAATACATACATATCTATCAACAATTGAAAAATAAAATAAACAAATAAGCAGAGCAGAAACAGAATCGCAGATACAAAGAATGTTTTGATAGTTGCCAGATGGGAGGGAAGATGGGGCAACGGGTGAAAAAGGTGAAGGGACTGAGAAGCACCAACTGGAAGTGACAGAATAGTCATGGGGATGTAAAGTACAGCACAGGGAACAGAGCAGCCGAAGAACATGTATGCAGGACCCAGGGACGTGGACAACAGTGTGGGGACTGAGGGAGCGGGGGCGGGTGCAAGGGGACCAAGGGGGGAAAACTGGGACAACTATAACAGCATAAACAGTAAAATATGACTTAGGAAAAAGAGACAGTATGTCTAAAGGTGGTGAGAAAGAGAATTCATAATTGTCTTATTTCCTATTTTGTACCAGCCATTCTGTTTTACGGAAGTGATTTTGTTTAAACCTCACAAGGATCCAATAAAGTAGGATGGGAAACTGAGGCTTACGTAAGGCCCCAAAGTTATAAAAAATGGTGGAGTTACACAGCAAACCAGGTCTGCCTGCTCCAAAGCCTGTGCTTTCCCTCTACGGCACATATCACAGCGAGGAAAAGGATGGAAGAAACGATTCGGTCTACATTTACTGTTCAGCAGAAGTACTGACATAAAGTGAAACCACTCCATTCTAACACAACCATTCTACACCAGCTGGTCTTTCCAACATGGGAACTGCTTGATGAGTCATCTGTTTACGTTAACAAATATTAATGACCCATGACCAACGCTTGTCTTAGCAGCCTAAATTCTCACTCTGTGAACTTTCTTGTAGAGATTATTATAATTTTCAGATATAAGGTTTAATTTACAAATTCTTTACAATGTAGATGTATATTTGTCTATTTATATGTTAATGATTAGAACAGCTAATTTACCCAGCAATTCCTTCATTGTCCTTCTTTACATCTAGCTCATCATTAAACCATTAGTATAACACTGTTTTATTTTTTATTTATTTTTAAAAAGGCTTTATTTATTTTTAGAGAGAAGGTAAGGAGGAGAAAGATACGTTGATTAGCTGTCTCTCATATGTGCTCTCACCAGGGACTGAATTCGCAACCCAGGCATGTGCCCTGACTGGGACTTGAACCGGCGACCTTTCATCCTATGGGACAACACCCAACAACTGAGCCACACCAGTCAGGGCTGTAATACTGTTTTAGATTTTCATCACCATTTTCTTTTGAAAAGTGCAAGCTCTCTGTAACATGACAAACAGCTCAAACTCACATCGGTGATTATTTTCTTTCATGGCAGACATAAAAACTGCATTCTTCACTCATTCTGAGTGTATTTTCTAAAGAGCACCAGCCCACACCTGGAGGTGGTCGCCAGTCTTACCTTGCCATCTGCGGTGGTATTGATCCTGTAGTGGTACACACGCCCCTCATACCTGAGCGAGATGGACAGCTGCCCGGGGCTGCTCTCACTCTCTCGCACCAGGAAGCTGCCGTTGATTAAACTGCTGAGTAGATACTCCGCGGCACTGCGCGACACAGGTCCGTGGTACCAGGAATGTTTTTCCAGACTGTTAACGGGGGTGATGTAGTTGCTTGGCACCCAACCTTGGCCATTCTTAGAGCGAACTTCACTCCACTCACCATTCTGGTTGTAACCAAGGACTCGGAGCTTTTCGCCTAGCCGTGAAAGTCATCATAGAATGAGAGAGGAGATGTTAAGACTTTATCCTCAAATGAAAGCAGTCTATTGTCAAACTTTAAACTCACTGAAAAATGAATCAGAAACTTTCATACCAACAAATTTTTCTAAGTCGTGAAAACAAACCTGACTGTTCATCACGTCCTCACTGACCTTAGCTTGCGCCTTAAACAAAAGCAGCATAGCTAGAGGCAGCATTCTGCATTTACTACACACAGGTTTTAAGAGATTTTTACACCAGCTAAAAAAAAATGTCTTCAAAAAACTCCATGTATGGCAGTAAGGTGGAATACAAGGATATAAAGTTACTCATATGGCTGGAAAATGACATAGTCTCACCCTTCAAGAAAATAAATTTCATTTCTCCCACAAAACAGTTTGTCAAGGACTGTCTCTTACACACGGTACAATATTAAGAGGCAATCAAGGATTAATTAGGGATAAGCCAAGAGAAACAGAATGTTATTTCTAAATGAAACAACACTATTTCTAAATTTCACTCGACACCGAGGCACCACCACCAGCAATGTAAAACACAAAAGCACAGACCGCAGACCTCTCAGCGGTGTTTTCGGCAAAACCGTTTGGAGGATGGCAGATGAGCAGCGAGGACTCCCAAAGCACAGTCTTTTCCAGGACTGAGCTTTATATAGTTCCAGTTCCCCAGTTTCCCTCCCATTCCCCACCAAGAATGAGTCACTCCTACTCAGTCCTCTAAAATTAGTGTGTGGGAAAGGAACCTGAGTCTGGCGTTGGAACAAAAGATCCGAGCTACTCAGAGTATCTTTGCCACTGACTTCAACGTCCTTGACTCTGCGTTAGAGCCGTGAACACCGCCGTCGGGCTCCACCGACAGGCACCTCGCCCCTGCACGGGCAGCACACATGGGACAGGGAAGGTGAGAGACCTGTCACTAGCAACACCTGATACTCTAAACAGTTACCCTAAGGCTGCAAGCCCCTACCTCTGAGAGATGCAAGCCTCCCTACTGGGTTCACGCCCGCTTCTCAGTGCCGGACAGCAGAAAAACCCCAAGTCAGTCAAAAGCACGTGTCCAGTAGTTATCAGGCAGAAACTATCGAGGAAAAACTCAAAATCGTTACTCTGGCAGCCATCTAACTTTTTCAGCAGCCTACAGAAATGTCTACTGGGGATAACTTCCTACTAGCCTCTACCGTCTCATGCAAGATACCTGGATCTGTGACATGCAATGAGGAAAAAACACAAGACTACGGACTCACACACATTTTAATTACATATATAAAACATACACATGTACAGAGAGGTAGGAGTGTGGGTGATGGTGGCAGAAATGCACAGGAAAAAACCCTCATACTGCTAGAAAAAAGAAACAAAATTTGCTCTGTAGCCTTTCTATTTTACTCCACAAAAGCTGGAAGAAGTAAACACTAAGTACTTTACTAACGATATTACTGTTGCTTCCTTATCAAGACCTGGTAGTGCAGGTCGTCGCAGTGAGGATACAGAGAAACACTCCAGGTTTTTGTCTGTCTTCCTCTCTTCTTGGAAGACAGGAGAAGAATTTTCTACTCTGGAAGGAAACTGACAGGGGTATGGACTGGTGGGAATACAAAATGTTGGCCCTACTGACAGAAAAATCCTGGGAGAACTTTTTTTTTTAAAATTCAGACAAAATACCACCTTTGAAGAAAAAGGAAGTAAAAAAAGTACTGTATTTTTAAAATCTATTTTCTTGTCTTTAAAGTAATAAAATAGCTTTAGTATGACATCATCTTACATTAAGAACCACCTGATATAAAAATCTGGCGTTTCACGGGTTTCACAAGACGCCCTGTTGGCCACGGTAAAGGAAATCCCGTTCCCTGAGCTGCACACTAGTGGCTGCCATAACTGGTAACTGAGGATTCAACAAACTTTATCGCTCTTTCCTCGGTGACTGAGCGATCCTGGAAAATACTGACATGCAAATGTATCTAGGAAAGAATGCTCTGAGTCATAGCTTCACAAACTTCTCCACTGAAGTATCAGTCAAGGTACAAGGGTCTGTCGGAGCTCAAAGAAACTACTGCAAAGTATCAAATTTCTATGACGTCCTTTGTTTCATCCTAAAATTTTGTGTAAAAATTTCCTCCCGATGCATAAACACGCACCACACACACATACGTTCACCATCCCAACCCCAAAGCTACCCAAAACCTCTGCGACAACGCACTTTCCTTTTCTCCTGCGCCTCTCAACCTCCTGGCACGGGCACACCCGCCACCACGCCCTCCCTGGGACTTACTTCCACCCTGGTTTGACAACGCGGTTTTCAAGCATTTCTGCTTTTAATGAATCTGGCTGGATTTTAAAAAACGGATGTACTTAAAAGTTTTATTTAAGAGTAACAGTCCTTGAATGGAGGCCTGCCTTATTAATTTGGTATATCCACTCCCAGTTAATACCTCATCCTGAACCTTACAAATAAATAGCCTATGTTTGACAAATCACTTAGGTTCCAATTTCATTTAGTTAAAAATTACCCTGAAATTAATTTGTTCCCAGTAGGACACTTTCATAGGTTCAAAAGACAAGAACAAGCTCAAGCAAACTAGCAATGCAATTTACACACACAATGGCAGTGTCCCACACTTCCACTTCTTTCTCAAAGTTCCTTATTTTCTGTCCTTGTTCAAAACACCAATAACAGATGATTTTATTTGGTCGTGTTCTTAGTGTTCCCTTTTATAAGAATTTACTACTGAAATAAACCACTGGCCTGAGAGGATTACCAGAGGAGAAACCCTTCCTACTACCCCTTCCACTACTGCACGCAGGCAAAAAGGAGGGGCAAACTGTCCAGGCCGGTGCCGCTCGGAGCGGGTCCGCAGGAACACAAGAGGCATGCACCGGGCTGGGGATCATCACTGGACCACCTTCTCCATGCCGCAAGTCTTGCTCCAGAAAAGGAAAATGTCAGCAGAACTAAGCAATAAATACTGTACTTAGGGATGAAGCTGGTTTATGTTTTGGGTGCAAGTTCTTGGTCACACTGCCAGCTGGTGACAAACAGTTCCCAGGCTGGCAGTCACAGATGACACTTGCAGTGGCGCTGGGGTCTGGAAGCAGGACTCAGCCGCAGCCAACGAGAGGAGTGCACGGCGAGCCTCCCCGTGCGGCAGATGAACGCCGGCACTTTGCAAACGGTGCAAATGCTGGGAACGAGGGCCCTTTATGTGTACGCTGTGTGGTGGTTTTTCCAAAGTGCTGTATTTCATTTTATCCTTAATATGCCCTATAAACTAGGCAAAGTGGCATTATTCCATACACAAGTTAAACAAAAAAAGGACCATTATGATCCCAAAGAATCTGGGCTCAGGTCACCTGGTTAATTTTAGGTGACGTGGAATCTAGAACAGACCGGTGTATTTCCTAACCACTAGTGAAAACGGAAAAGTGAGAGGATGCTACTCAGAAGCTCACCTTTAGTGATGCTGAGTGTGTTATCACCACTTGCTACAAAATCATAAAGTGCAACAAAGAGATTAGGGTCACTCTCAGTGGCTCCCAGCAAGTTCTCCTTGGAGCTCCACCTGATGGCCTCGTTCAGTGCCTGGGGTTCGACATCACAACCATAGGGGCGGTGCAAGGCTTCTGAAAGACAGAAGGAGAGAAAGGAATTCACAGTAAGTTCGACAGCTGGAAATTCATTTGAATTCAGTACATACGATGCAGTATTTTAGCTGCTGGCATAGATGGACGGCTCCAGGGAGGAACAAAACTACAGAGTTGTGAAGTCATGAAGAATGTGTGAATGGCACTATCTCCCAAACAAAGAGAAGACTACTTGCTGAAAATATACCGAGATACAGATTACATAAAAAGGACACATTTAATTATGATTTATAGTCACTGACCAAATCCAGAAATTAACAGGAAAAACATAGTTTTCTCAAAATGAAAAAAAAAATCTCAAAAAGAATTGGCAATTTGTTTTATAAAACACAAGATATTATACCGCAGTGGTGGTTTTAAGAGCGGACAGTTATGTTTTATAAGTCTTCCCTAACTACCCTCCTTCCCTTATTCTTTGTATAAAAAATTGTGGAAAGGATAACAGATTTTAAGAAATATACACATACTGTATAAATCCAGACCCTCCATTTACATGTAAAAATAGTACTTCTAGGAAAAGAAAAAAAAAACCTAAAACTATCTGTTAAACAACAGATGTTCTGGTTTAATACAAAATGTTCTCGCCTCTCCAAAATTCCTTTGTTTACCACGCACTGTCTATAATAGCTTGTAATTGTTGTTCTAACGAAAAAAAAAAAAAACAAAAAACTCTACCCCATTTTATTTTCCTAGGTGTCCCATTTTTGTGAAGCATCATTAACTTAACTGAAAGCTCTAGAAAATATCACCAACAATGGACACTGACTTAGTTTCTACCACGTGTAACGGCGGAAGCCTTGTAAGGCCTGGCGCCTTCCTCCAGGGTTCATGGTTGCCAAGTTCAGCCACACCACACAGACAGGTGACTCCTGCACCACCTGCTTATAGCCCAGGTCAATGACACAAAAACGACACGTTCCTCCAGCAGCAGTTTTCTTCATCACTGGGATTGTTTCAGCAGCTACAGGCTACTAACTGTCTATGTCATAGAACAACGCTTTTCTGTCTCTTTCTCCCACTCATTTTTCATTTAAAATTGGTTTTTACCATATTTGAAGAAGAAAAAGCCTTGAATCTATGATTTTACTTCTTTTCAAGTCCACTCCCTCCTCTCCATCTCTGCAGCCAATGCCTTAGATCAGACCCCCAGCATCTCTCACCTGGACTACTGCCTCCAGTCTTGTCTCCCTCAAATCCATCCTCCACACAGCTGGCAAAGTGATCTATTCAAAACAAAAATTTGACCATGTCACTCTTCTTAAGACTCTTCAGGAGTTCACCATCAAGCTGAAATCTCTTTAACGTGGCCTTCAAGGGCTTTAAAGATCAGGTCGCCACCTACTTCTCCAGCTTCACCTCTCCCCACCCCACACTCTAAATTTTAAACGTTAACCAACCCCATGATGCTTCCTATACCTTTGCCTTTGTTCACACTGTCCTGTCTACCTGGAATGGGGTCTCATTCCACCCCTTTTGTTTTCCTGACTGGTTGACTTCTCATTTTGTAACACTCAGCTCCACTACAACCTCCCCTAAGAAGCCTCACAGGTTCCTCCTCCCAGTGCCCCCAAAAAGCATTACATTTGCTGCATTAGCACCCTCTGTCTTTATCTTTGTAATATCCTCAATGCATGTGTGTTTCCCAAACTTCACGATGTGCACTTTGGCATAAGAATGGTATCTTTTTGCCCTGGCTGGTATGGCTCAGTGGACTGAGTGCCGGCCTGTGAACCAAAGGGTCACTGGTTCAATTCCACTGGTCAGAGTGCACACCTGGGTTGCAGGCCAGGTCCTCAGTAGAGGGCGCATGAGAGGCAACCACACACTGACGTTTCTCTCCCTTCCTTCCCCTCTGTCTAAAAATAAATAAAATCTTAGCCCTGGCTGGTGTAGCTCAGTGGATTGAGCGCGGGCTGGGAACCAAGCAGTCCCGGTTCGATTCCCAGTCGGGGCACATGCCTGGGTTGCGGGCCGGGTCCCCGTGGGGGCCATGTGAGAGGCAACCATGCATTGCTGTTTCTCTCCCTCTCTTTCTCCTTCCCTCTCTCTAAAAATAAATAAATAAAATCTTAAAAAAAAATAAAAAATAAATAAAATCTTGAAGGAAAAAAGAAAGAACGGTATCTTTTCTTCTAGCAAGGAGTTGTATGTGTTCAATAACTGTTGACTGAATGACCAAATTACACAAAAATGTGACAGGAAACAATGACATATATTTTAATCCTAAAATAGCATTAACCAATGTTTAAAAATGGTTTTATAACTGTATACATGAAATAGACAGGAATTCCTGTTGTGGGTTGGATCCATAATTCTCCCACCAGTTTTAGAGTATATTTCATTCCATCACATTCCTTCTCCTCTACAAAGGAGCACAGCTTTAAAATTCCACAGCTAATTACACTGTTTTACATAAAGAATATTACGACAAACCTAAAGATATGTCCAGATGTCCTGACAAGTTAATTGGAAACAGTTCCTTGTGCCAAGGAATGGGAGCTACAGTGAATGGGAACAGCTGTATTATACACTAAAATAACCAGTTATGATTATAAAACAAAACAGCATATTATATGAAACATCCTGGCCACATGTACCATGTTTTTCTTTATTCTGATGACAAATGATCTACTCTAGCAGAATTTCCATTGGGCTACAAAATGCCAGCTCTTTATTAACATGAAAAGAATTGCAAAAAGAAATGCAAAGAATATTCATAACATTAGATTCTATACTAAATATAATATATCCACACTAATGTTTCTTGCCAGTGATGGTGGTAATATATCACAATGTTTTGTGATCATTACTCTGTGTAATGATTATCAAACAACTAAAATACATTTCCTTAAGTAGGGGTCCCCTTGTATGAAATTATAAAAAGAACAAAAACCAAGGGCAACTTAACTTTTGTACTATCAATGACCAGGCTAGAAACAGTAATCAAGCAGACACTAAAATCAACTCTTAAGCCCTATAAGGCCCAAAACAGCAAATGTGATACATTTATATCTTATTTTGTGAAACCCAGTGTATTAAAATTTAAAGTTTACAAAACTAATAATTTTAGTGAGCATCTATTTGTTACCGAACATCTACTATACACCAGTCCTATGCTGAGCTGCCGAGCTTCAAAATATAAACATTATAAAGCACTATTTGGATTTTCAATTAAAAAAAAAACAACTACTCTTCTTCTTTCTCCCAAATATGTTTATCCCACAGAATTCCTCATCTCAGTTAATGGCAGTTTCATCTTTTTAGTTGCTCAAGCCAAAAACCTTGAAAGTTTGAGTGCACACTTCTAGCTATAAGAAGCTGTTCTGGGGATCTCACGTATAGCATAGTGATTAATAATACTGTACTGTATACTTGAAAGTTACTGAGAGAGTAGATCGTACCACTTTGCAATATATAAGAGTATTAAATCAACACATCATAAACCTTAAACTTAGCATTGTATGTCAACTGTATCAATAAAGCTGGGAGAACAACAAAAAACCTTGGCATCATTCATGACGCCTTTTTTGCTCTCACATATCACGTCCAATCCATCAGGAAACTCTACTGGCACTGCCTTCAAAATTATATTTGGAATCTATTCATTTCTCCATCATTAACACCCTGTCACCACGGTCATCTCTCACCTAGGTTATTTCACTAGACTCCTAACTGATCTCCATGCTTCTGCCCTTGTTCTCTACTGTCTAGTCTCAAGACAGCAGCCAGTTTTTAAAGCATAAGTCAGACTGTGTTACTCCTGTGCACAACCCCAACTCTCAGATGGCTCCCTGTGTCTTAGAGTGAAAACTAAAGTCCTAACAAGGACCTGCAAGGCACCGCCCTCCCCTAGCGTACCTCATTCTGGCCACTGGCCTGCCTTCAATGGGCAGACAGACCCCTGCCTCAGGACCTTTGTACTGGCTTTGCCCGCTGCCTATACCTTTCTTCCCCAAGACTTCCACGAGACACTTCACCCAACTGTAACCCTCTCGGTGTGGCATTCTCTGACCGTCCTATTTTAAAATACATCTATTCCTGACAACACCCCCATGTCCTCCATGTCTCCCTTCCCAATTTATTTCCCCCCACAGCTCTTATTACCAGAAAAATATAATGTACTTATTATTATATTCATGTGTATTAATCTAACTCCTCCAATCAGAACATCAGCTGTATGAGAACAGGGACTTCTGTCTGCTTTGTTCACTGATAAATGCCAAGCACCAAGAGGAGTGCATGTGTAAGAGGCTCTGAAAAAAAAAGCGTTGAGTAAATGAACCACGTACTCAGAGAATGCTCTGAGGGGACAGAACAGAAAACAGAGCTCGGAAGTCAGAAAAGAGAAAGCATGTAATAACCTGGGTGGGCAGGACTCCACGCTGATGACAGAGAGGGACAGGCTGTCAATGTGCGGGGCCTGTCTAGGATACACAGCTCACCTGCACCAAGGAGGAACTCCATCACGCTCAGAGGGGGGCTGTAAGAGGTGACTCAGCCTCTGAACAACCATGTTATTGGACAAAAGGAAAAACAGAACGAGATCTACGGCATAATTTTATGTAAACTTAAAAAATATTCGGGGTGGGCAAAAGTAGGTTTACAGTCACAAGTACGTGAAACACGGAGTTTATTCTTGTATTACTTATTAATTATTGAATTATTTGCCGTATGAACTGTAAACCTACTTTTTCCCACCCTGTGGTCAGACCAAACAATACTGTACGTTTCTCAAATATACAATATAACAAATACAGGATAGAATAAATGCAATTTTTGAAGCCAAAGTACTAAAGAATCACAACTTGAAAAACAATCTTTTTTATTTTCTACTCTTCGTCCCATCTCTGGCTTTATGATTTATTTTTGTCAAGTCAAAAGACCTTATTTCCTTCCTTTCTTCCCGCTCAGTCTTTTGTTCTCAGAGAACGAGGGGTCAGCTTCCCGTACAACCCGTCTGCACAGGATACCCACTTAAACGCATCCTACCGCTAGCACAAGACAAAGGGAGAATTTTCCAAAGACAAAAAAAATCCTAATATTTTCCTCAGGAGAAGAATGAACACATATTAAATCATAAAGAGCTAAAGAACTAAATGAAGAGAACAAGCTAAGAAATAAAGGCAAAAAAGACAAAGGAAAAAAATCCCATAAGAAAATGTCACGGTGTTACCCAGCGGGTCTAGTTGGCACCACTCTCCTCAGCGGTATAAAACAGAAACGTCTGGATGATTCAGATGCACTGCACCCACCCCAGTGCAAGTGTGCAGGCTGGAATGTTGTTTCTGAGCTATGTGAAGTGACTACTACACACTGGGTAAGTTAGATAGCAAGTTAGGCTTTTATTAATCATTGTTACAGATGTAGCTCACAGGCTAGTGATGAGACAACGGAACATTCTGATTTTCATTTAGAGAATACAGGACCTGGATAGCAGAAATACATTATGACTACTAAGAAAAGGTAGTTTTATTACTTTTTTCTACTGATATAGTTGCAGGAAACAATAAAAATAAGGCTAAACATAGAAGTAGAAACTTATACAAAGTAAATTATCAGTATTAAACAAGTTAAAATCCAGACTAAAATTCAAACTCAAATTTAGAGATAATTCCTAAATGTAATGTTTAACTATATTAAAAACACTTTTCACCAATTAGTCATTCAATAACTTTGACCAGTTTTCTTAAAAATCTGTCAGGTAGGAATTGGAAAAATTAATGTACAAAATTTCAGCCTGGGCATTTCCAAGTACAAACGCTTATCTTGCCAGAATTCTGCTTTACCTGACTGCATGCTCTCTAAAAAGCTAATACCTTTTAATACCTCTCTTAAAAAACTATTTAGGGTGGTTGGGTAAAACATTCAATAGTTTTCAAAATATATTTCAAATTCTTTGTATATCAAGCCATGTATATCTTTTTTTTTTTTTTTAAAGATTTTATTTTTATTTATTTTTAGAGAGAGGGGAAAGGAGGGAGACAGAGAGGGAGAGAAACAGCAATGTATGGTTGCCTCTCACATGGCCCTCACGGGGACCTGGCCTGCAACCTAGGCATGTGCCCTGACTAGGAATCAAACCGGGACTGCCTGGTTCCCAGCCCGCGCTCAATCCACTGAGCTACACCAGCCAGGGCTCAAGCCATGTATATCTTAATACCACAAAATATTACATATTATTCATTTATTCTTTCTTTGTAAGTACATACTGAGGTCCTGCTGTCACACACCGGGAAACACAGCACACACGCAATGTCACTGGCCAAGCACGAAGACAGTGACAGTAATACATAACATCACTTTCCTGAAATCTCCATTCATGCTTGACTTCTGTGGTTATCCACCCTCCCCCAAACTGCCACCTCCAAATCATACCTGTTAAGTCGGGCAGAGCAGTTTCTGGGGACTCAGTGCGCAGGCAGCAGAGTGAAGCGTCCTGATCTCTGCCATAACTATTAGCTGGAAGCAGAACTGTCCCCAGGACCATTCCTCTGTCCAGAAGCACAAAACTTACACTGTTCCATGTGATGAGGAAGTCTCAGCATTCCACTCTGACGAGCACTACCACGTGCATGTGACACTGACTCATGTATGGAGTGGCACCGGGGTGGGAGGGGCAACACCAAAAGAGTAGTAAGAATTTACAAGTACCAAAGTGGGCGGAGGGTGACCTACAGGCAAAATGTCTGGTAACCAGGAAAAGACTGAGTCAGAATGGAGTTACTTCAAAACCTCAGGGATTATTTTGAACGAATAAGTAAAAACCAACACACACATGAGTAACAGATAATAAAATATGTAGGGACCTGTACATATAGATGGGATTTCATTCTTAAATAAATGATTTAGTAAGACTGTAGAGAACTTTCCTCGGAAAAATTCTGTTTACAATAAAACACCAAATACACTTTAAAATAAAGAGGAGCCGCCTAATGAGACTCATCTTTTGCATCACTTAAAGTAGTTCAAGAAACCACAAATCCAAAGTCAAAGAAATAGTTACAATCTGATTCATAAGCACAGAAGCCCAGAAATGACTGCTTTCACTAATATTTGACTCTATAGTTTAATAAAAGTTAAAAACATGGCATGATAGTGTTGAAAACTTTTCAGTGCTAGAACTTTGAAAAGCCAAAGTCTAATGTTTTTTTTAATATTTATTTAAAGTTAAATAAAATTTAAGAACGTGCAATGAGACTACCTCATGAGAATTAAACTAGTAACATCTACAAATAACGAATTAATTTAGTGGTACAATCTACAAAAATAATACAAGAATGTTTGTAACTATAAGCTAAAAACACTTATTGATTCAATATTTATTAAGCACCTACTATGTACCAGGTCCCAGGTCAATAAGTAAAATTATAATGTATATCATAATGGCAACAGTAAAATTATAGGATAGCAGGATAAAACAGCCTTCAATAAAGCTGAAACAAAATTATAATGTAACCTTAGAGAAAGAATGACTTTGCTGGAGGTAATTATTAATAGTTTAAAAAACAAAGCTTATGCTTTCAATAAAATTAACCTTTATACAGCCAGTACTGTTAACATTATAAGGAAAGTAATAGTGAAATGACTAACCATTACCTCAGTTAATGACTCAGAATTTCAAATACCAGGTTGAATTTCTCCTTCCCTAGATTATAAAAAAATGTAAGAAAAAGGATCTCCATGATCCATGCTCTATACATATTTATATTCTATATCATATGGTTTACTATTTAATCAGTAAATCTGCTATTTAAATTACCAATAATTAATAGTTATATTTTCAAATGCTCTTCTCCTATAACCAGGAGTAAAGAGGAGATGAACAGATAAACAAAATGTGGTATATAAGTACAATGGTATATTATTCAACCATAAAAATAAAATTTTGATATACGCTGCAACATAAATGGGCTTTAAACACCTTATGCTAAGTGAAGTAAGCCAGAGACAGAGACAAATATTGTATGATTCCACCAGATATATAATACCTAGAGTTTGTTCTAGTTATGCAAATGGATGGTTACCAACATTGTGAGTGTACTTAAAGCTACTAAATTACACACAAAGCTATTTAAAAATAGTTTAAAATGTAAATTTCACATTATATTTTATAACAATAAAATATTTAAGAATGAAAAGCACTGAGGTCTCTAAATACCTCTATTATGTGGGTTATAACTATCATTATTTATCATATTTAAAATTAAAATCAAGGTTTTAATAATATAAAATTTAAAATAACAAACCCATTATGTTAATGTTTTTTAAAAAATAACTAGTCTTCAAAAGAGAAGAGGTCAGAGTAATATTTTGCAAATCTCCTTGAATCCCCATTTTGCATTTAATCTGTTATAGTGTTATTTTTGTTGAAATATATGAAAATCTAATGCATACGGGTAAGTAGGTACAAAAAGAGTTTAATTTTGATAGTCTTTTGGATTATTACAGATATTCTTCTTTGATACCACAGATAAAGGAGTTTCCCAGTCAAGGAAACGCAAAAGGAGTTCATCACCACCAAAGCAGTATTACAAGAAATGTTAAAGGGTCTTCCTTAAGAAGAAGAAAAGGAAGATAAAAATATGAATGATAAAATGGCAATACATATCTATCAACAATTACTTTGCATGTAAACGGGTTAAAGGCTCCAATCACAAGACAGAGGGTGGCTGAATGGCTAAGAAAACAAGACCCACACATATGCTAGAGACTCACTTCAGAACAAAAGACACGCCACCAACAAAGAAAAGGGATAAAAAAGGTATTTCATGAAAATGGAAATGAAAAAGAGAAGAAATCTGGAGGAGCAATACTTACACCCAACAAAACAGACTTTAAAGCAAAGGCTATTAACAAGACACAAGGACCCAGCAATTCCACTTCAGGGTATTGATCCAAAGAAACCCAAAGCACTAATTTGAAAAGACACACGCATCCATATGTTCACCTGAGCATTATTTACAACAGCCAAGATACAGAAGCAACCTAAGTGCCCATCAACAGACAAATGGATAAAGAAGATGTGTTAGATACATACAATGGACTACTACTCAGCCATGAAAAAGAACGGAATCTTGCCATTTGTGACAACATGGATGGACCAAGAGAGTACTGTGCTGAGTGAAATAAGGCAGACAGAAAAATCCCATATGATTTCACTTGCATGTGGAATCTAAAGAACAAAATAAATGAACACACAAAACAGACCCACAGATATAGAGAACATTTTGATGGCTGCCAGAGAGGAAGGATGCTGGGGAACTGGTGGAAAAGGTTACAGAATCAAAGAAGCACAAATTGGTAGCTACAAAATAGTCATGGGGATGTAAAGCAAAGCACAGGGAATATAATCAATAATACTGTAATAACCATGTATGGTGCCAGGTGGGTACAAGATTTATTGGGATGATTACTTCATAAGTTATATAAATATTGAGTAGTACACCTGAAACTAATATAATACTGTATGTCAACTATAATTAAAAAATTAAAAATTATTTTTAA
>PVJI01010413.1:0-60555 GCA_004026765.1 Micronycteris hirsuta | reverse complement strand
ACCAATCAGTAAGACCCACGACTCCACCGAGCTTCTCCAGCAATGCCCCTCAGCCAACCAGTATATATACCCGCGATCCTTAAATAAAATTTGCAGCTTGATCAGAATCTTGTCTTGCTGCCATTCTTCGCGCCTCCTGTCCCTCTCACTCCTTCACTAACAGGTCTACCCCAGTTGACTGCCCTGCTGGTCGGGGCAATGCATTAGAAAATAGTATTTGATAATGTTAAATTTCCTTTTTCTGATCATTGTATTGTGGTTTTATCAGAGGACGTCTTCATTCTTAGAAAATGCACATTGAAGTATTTTGAGACAAAAGAACATAATGTCGGCAATAATAATAATAGTTTTAAAGCTCCAACAATGTCCTCCAAAATGACTTGAAATGGCTCTCACACATACTGATAGTATGGTCTGTGGAAATAGTTGGAGAAACCATGTTGTTTTGTGGAAAAGGAAATCTCAGCTTTGCTTTAGACTACAACATCCTCAAAAGAGTACAGAACTAAAACTAACCAGATTTGACACCGGTTTTTAAAACCTCGGTAACTTCTAATACAATATATAGACATTGAAAATGTAGAGCTTTGGCTTTAATTTTAGGAAAGGCAGTTGTGTCGACTACTTGAACCAGGAGGATTGTCTGGGATTCTGACCACCGATTGGCATTTCTGTTCACCGAACAATGTGATGTGCATGCAAAGTGCTGACGGTCAGTGATCTTGGTCTTCGTTCTATTGATAGTGAGCAAAGACTAGCGACACAGATAGCCCAGAAATCCCTCTACTTGCCCCAGAGTTCAGCAGCCCATGTTCTGCGTGAACAAACTGCTCCAACATGCAGGAGCAGACCTTCGGCCTGGCGCCGACAGGGCTGCACGCTTGCGCCTGGGTCTTCTCTTTTGACTCTGCCACCAATAAAAGACTTCAGGCAAGTTTCTTAATCTCTTTGAATGTGAGTTTTCCTACTGGTAAAACAGGCAAAATAATATTTCATTTGCAGGGGATTTTCCAACATTCCACAAAATCACAAATTCAAAGTGCCTGACACTTCATTACACAGGGCCCATGCTGCTGCTCATGGTGGGGATGGGGGAGATGGGGGAGGCAAGGCTCCCCAATGAGATGGGTTCCTCACCATCCCAGCACCGGGCTAGCCGTGAAGTGGATCCTAAATAAATCCACGTGAGTTGATTAGGTACTTCCTACTGGAAATCACTTGGATCAGAAACATTTGTCTTCTGATTTGTTGTCTCTTCTCAAGTGACTTTGCACCCCTAGAACTTCATGGACCCTCTTTAACTATCAAATGCAACTTCTCCATTCATAAACACTGGCTAAGGGCGGGCAACTCCACGTTATTTTCTTTTGATTATATTTTCCCCATCTAAGAAAGTTTATTCATTCTGTATTTTGCCAAACCTCACAATCTGGAAGAATGAACTACAACTGCAGTTGGAAAGACCTAACTGGGTTGCAGCCACTGCTGGGAAAGCTGCAGTCCTTGTTTAAAATTACTGTTTTAACTGGCCAAACGCCTTTTATTCCCAGATTAATAATTTCTGCATTGTGCCTGAAACCTTGATGTTATTTTCACTTTTACCCTAAATTTCACCAGATTAAGAAAGAAAAAAAAGCATACCCTTAATTGCAAGAGTCAAAACTCTAGTGAGGCCCTGGTTGGTGTGGCTCAGTGGATTGAGTGCCAGCCTGAGAATCGAGGGGATATCAGTTCAATTCCTGGTCAGGGTATGCCTGGCCTGTGGGCCAGGCCCCTGGATGGGGGCATGCAAGAGGCAACTGATCAATGTCTCTCTCCATCTCTTTCTCCCTCCCTTCCCTTCTCTCTAAAAATAAATAAATAAAATCTCAAAAAAAAAAAAAAACGAAAGAAAAGAAACTCTCTGATGAGTTGTTTCTAACTTCCAACTTCAAAGTCCTAAACTTCTGAAAAGAAATCTTCCCAAATTGGTGTTAGTTCTCTTCAACCCATCCACCTAGGCAGCTACTTTCACTGGCAAAAGTAAAAACACTTGGTTATTGTTCACTTACTTTTTCAGAGGAACTTTGTCCTGCCCCAGTTTAAACCATACACATAAACACTAGTGCAGGAAAGCATGCAATATTTGGGGCCAAATCAGTTTCAGATGGCTGCATTGGGATTTTAGAGTAGATTGAATTAGGTACAACAAGCTCAAGCTAATCCTGCCCTCTTCCCACAAATTATAAATTACTACAAAATCTTAAAGTAAAGACATAAAGTCAAAGCATAAAATGGAAGTGTTATTTCTGCAATAGGTGTTTAGTCAAATATGAAGTTTTTAAATCATTCAGCTAATCCGCACGTGTTTGCATTAACTAACTGGGCTATGAAAAACCTAAAGTAATCCCTAGACTTTCCTTTTGCCTCCTCCAAGATAAAATTAGAATCCATCGTTTGTAACAGGGGAAATAATTTATTGGTTTCCATGCTTTTCTTTCTCTCTGTCAGCCTCTGGCCTCCGAGCTCTGAAATAGCCAAAAGTCGGGAATATATTAATCCCTGACCTAAGGGCAAGTTCATTTATAGCTTATAAAACTAGCTTCTGAAAATTTTGCAGCTGACCACAATTCCAGGAAGACTGCTGAGACAGAGACGGTCTAGCAGATCCGCTGAGGAGGCTGCAGTTAACGTGGCACATGGGCTCCTCTGGGCCGGTCAGCCCAGTGCCTACCTCACTGAGGGGGCATTCGTGGAGAGGATGGTAATTGCCCTCAGGTGGTAACTCTTCTCTCCTCTGCTTCCTCTCAACACACTATTATTGATTTAATATTTGTATATTTGTCTAAACCCTAAAGCTATTTATCTTTTCTCCAGGGGAATAGTTCTGTATGTACCCAAAAGACTATGTAAAATAGAATTTTTTATTTTCCTCTTAAACCAGCTCTTTCTGCAATCAAAGAGATTTAAGCTTCAAAGAGATTTCCAGACTTGGGAAACAAGTTCTTACACAGATTTTGTTCACGATTTTTGGGACATTCATCAGTCCCCTTCAGCTCCAGGATTTTGTCGGCAATGCTTTCATCCCAGCGAGCATCGCGAGAGAGAGGTGGGATAGGAGGCGGTGAGCTGTGAGGGGGGCGGGACTGAAGGGCACTTGGTGGGCGCCACGGCGCCTCGGTGAAGGGCACTGGGGAGAAGATGGAGGCTTGAAGGATTGGCCATCACACAGGAAAAGGACTCTGGTAAAATACCAGTGATAACTTGGAAGAAAGTTGTTCACATTAATTCATTTAGCATTTTCAAGTGGGACACACCCGAAAGAAAGACACAGGTTAAACCTGTATCTATACATGCCAATTGGATTAAAAACAGTCTTGCTATGATAAAGACTGTCTAAGTCACATGTATTAAAACCTCACTGATGAAAGGTTTCCATGTTATATGATTCCATTTATATGAAATGCCCAGAACAGGTAAGTCCATAGGGACAGAAAACACTAATGGCAGCTGGGGGCTGGGTGAGGTAGGGACTGCAGAGCAGCTAGTAAATGGATGTGGGTTTCTTTTGGGGGTGGATGGAAGTGTTTGGAAACTGGAAAGAGGTGATGATTGGACAATATACAAAATAGCATTAAACTGTATGCTTAAAATAGTTAATTCTACATTGTGTACATTTAAACTCAATAAATTATATATGTGTCAATATATATACATATTCAATTGAACAAATAATTTGAGTGCCAACAATGTGCTGGCTGCTTTGCAACTATTGGGGATTCATCAAAGATCAACTCACTCCAGTTCTTATGGAGCTTTTATATCCATGAATATCACATAGTATGAGAATCTCTGCAACCGGAAAACTCAGACAGCTGTGGACGGGACGTTTAACCCAGACGCAGAGGATCACGGAAGGTTTCCTACAAAAGTAACACATGGAATTTAAAGGTGCCAATCATTCCACAAATGTGCACTAAGCAACTAGAATGCACCAGGCATTGGCACAGGTCCTAAGATACAGCAGTCAAAAGGAAGTCCTACCCGCATAAACCTCCATCCCCGTAGTGAGAGACAAAGGAAGCAAGTGTACAAGTAAAAGTTATAAATGCCACAGAGAAACATAGTATGGGGTACGCTTGCAGAAAGGTGTGTGTGTGAGGGAGGAAAGGTGCAAGTGCTGGTTCAGACAGGTGGGCCGAGGGCTCCCTCACCAGAAAGCTGACTTTTGAGCAGAAACCCAGAGTTAGTGAGAGACGAAGCCAGGATACTCTCTGGGGAAGCAGCAGGCTGAGCAATTCATAGCAAGTGCAAAGATCCAGATGCAGAAGAATTCTTGGTGGGCTCAAGGAGAAACAGGGTAGTGGGCCCAGAACTGGGAGGAAGAGAGGCAGGAAATGCGACGGGAAGGATCACATACGGCTTTTTTGTCCATAGGATGTTAGTTTGATTCTGAGGTGGGAAGACTTTGGGTGATTTCAAGCAGAGCAGCAATTTTAAAAGGACCGTTCTAGATGCTGTGCTGAGAAAACAGACGTACAAGGCCATGAGTGAGGAAGTAGGAAGAGTTAGGAAGCTGTTGCATTTAACCAGACAAGAGGTGGGGGAGTGTGGGCGGGGCAGGGGGTTCTAAGGCCAGATATAGAGATGGAGGCAATAAGAAATGACTAGACTCTTTGAAGGTGGAGCCAACAATTTTGCCGATGGCTTGGATGTAATGAGAGATGAGATAACACCAAGGGATTTGGCCTGATTGAAGGGAAGAGCAGAGCTTACATTTGCTGAAAGGGGGAAGACTGCAGGAAGTATGGGCTTACCAGACAGAAATCACGACTTAAGTCCTGACCACGTTAGATTTGAGGTGCCTGTGGGACATCCAAGTGGTGATACTGAATGAGAAGCAGGAGTTCAGGTAGAAGTCTGGACTGGGAAAGACAACAGCAATTTGGGAGATGTCAGCAAGCAGATGGTACTTAAGCTGTGAAACTGAATGAAATCGCCTAGGAGTTAGTTACTCAATATCTGAAAGTCAGCTAAAAAATCGCCCTAAGTCTTACACTAAGCAGATCATTTATGTGTGGAGGGAGGCAGTCATTACAGAGCTTCGAAACTCTGCAGGCATTGATGTGCCAGATGCAGTTTTCACCAGACATCGCAAAATGGTTCAGGAGAGAGGCAACGCGTATGGACAGGCAGGAAAGACAGCATGTCTCTGAAGACAGACAGGAGCTGATTTTAAAGGGAGGGGCCTGACAGTCACCCATCACAGTTTGCCTGTCATAGTGCCTCCTGTCCTCTAGATATCAGGGAAATCGGGTGCACGGCCAGAACAGCATCCTGCTCAAGAAAGCTGGAGGCATGGAATGGATTGCCCATGAGTTTACCCCATTTGTTTCATTTCATTTCATTGTTTTGAATAAACACATATTTCTAGTAAGACAAAGGAACTTTTCAGAATATAGAGCATGAGAATTTTTAACCAACAAAATAATATTTTTCACTCTTTTCAGCCAGTGGAATGGTAAGGAATAGACCAACTTTTGCTATTGGAGGGACGTGTTATAGAGTCTCTATTTTCAGACAGATCTCAGTGTTGATGGGCCCAGACGCCCATCCCCTCCTCTAGCTACCAACAGATACTTCTACTACCTTCTCTAGGTACAACAAGAACCTTTGACCGAGGTCCCCTCTGACACATACCTGATGATCAAACAAAGCTTTGGAACATTGTGTTAATTCCTGTTTTTTGTTTTTTTTTAAAGATTTTATTTATTTATTTTTAGAGAGAGGAGAAGGGAGGGAGAAAGAGCAATGTACGGTTGCCTCTCACATGGCCCTCACTGGGGACCTGGCCCACAACCCAGGCATGTGCCCCGACTGGGAATCAAACCGGGACATTTTGGTTCCCAGCCCGCACTCAATCCACTGAGCTACACCAGCCAGGCTAACTCCTGTTCTTATAAAGTGTCCAAGTGAATAGTTCTTTAAGGTTACCCTCCAGGTTGCTGCTGGTTTGTCTTACTAATTTTTCTGTGGCTCTCACTCACCCAAATTCCCCATTATGAACCCAGAACTCCCACATTTACTGGTAACCTTATTGAAGTTAGACTCTGCATTTCATAATCTCTGATGGTAACATTTGCTTCAATTTGCTGACACACTTAACCTGACCAAAATTACTTGGGCAAAGAGCTCTGTAAGAACCATTGATTACATTTATTCCTTTCCCGAGGCAAAAAGCTCCCATTTCCTTTGAGACAAGATCCTTCTCCTCAGAACCAGAACTATTTCCCAGCAAAGCTACTGCTGCCAGTGGCTAGTGGACACCAACAACGTGACCTGCTCCGGAGCCATGCACACAAACAAACAGAGGTATTTGGTGGTCTCTGCCCAGTAGGATTCCAGGACAGTAGAGAGGCTCCCTTCCAGAACTCTCCACCAGACTACCTGAGCCTCGCTGCCTGAAACTCCATCACCAGGGAGTCATTTCTTTACATTTAGCACTGCCTTCTAGAAAACATCCTTCAAAGAGGTACCACATTTAAGTCAGTTGGGGGTGGACACAAGAAGAAGAGGAAAGAGGAGGAGAGGGAGAGGAAGGCGGGGCACAAAACGCTGTGTGCTGTTTGTGCAAGGACCCGCTGCATCACCGGCACAGAGTAGGCAACGAGTACGACAGGGCGATTCCCGCTCGGCTCAAAGCCGCAGGCACGTGCTTAATGTGGTCTTATTTATCTACAGGAAAGCTTAATAAATAAGTGCAGATTCAACCGGATTTATAATTGGCCTACTAATTCACCATAAATTATTGGTTTCTTAGGAACAGTGATTCTCAATTGTGGGCAATTTTGCCCCACTCTCCCAGGGGTTATTGGCAATATCTGAAGACATTTTTAGTTGTCGCAACTCCGGGGGAGGGAGTATGCTACTGACATCGAGTGGGTAGGGGCCAGAGATGCTGCTAAACATTCTAGGGCGCACAGGAAAGCCTCTTCCCAAAAAAGAATTATGCAGCCCAGAATGTCCATTATGCTGCCGTTGAGAAGCCCTGCTTTAGGGTACAGGAAAGCAGCCAGGGCTGTGGAAATGAGGGGATTGTAACACAGTCATTTCCAGTTATTCTTTTCATAGGAACATAGATACAAAGCACGAATGCAAAATGCAGCTCTTGAATGTGGTTCATCTTCAGAAATGCATTGTTATGTTCAGCCCCACACAGTCTGCTACTCAGAGAATTGGCTTTTGGTTCCTACGTTTGATTTTCACCATCTCAGCATCCAGGAGGAGAAGGTGAGGCATCTCAGCCAATTAATTTTTAGAGGCTCCGGCCCATTGTCACAGTGATATCTCTAACCAGTAAGTTCTATGGGGGAAAATTCCCTATAAATCAATCAATCAATCAATCAATCAATGTATCTTCATGAGTGGCAAAAATGCTTTGGTTCCCAGCTTGTGATTGTTCAGGGAGATGCTACTGAGTCTATCTTCTGCCTGGCCTCTTCTTTGTTTCTTTTCCCTCCAATGGGAGTAATTCCCTGCTACTTCCCAGAGCACAGTGGGTAGTCTTTATCCCTCACCTATTCACCTTCTTCTCCACCCCACCCTCTCCTCCCCCCAGAGCAAGGGCAGGTGACTAAAAGCTGGTAGAGAAAGGCCTGCCATCACTTACTTCCCTTTACTGATCGATGCACTTTAATAGCAACTCATCCCCGGGAAAAGATGACCTCATAGTGTATTTGTGGAATAGAAGGGTTTCTCCTTCCACCCTCCACTTTGGCCAAGCCACTCCAGGCTTTAAAAGCAGTGGAGAGATTTGGGTGAGGACATACTGACCGGAAATTTCGCTAAGCGCAAAAAGTCAGATTTAGTCTTAAAAGCTCATTTGGGAAGGGGGAGAGGTGTTTCAACAGGTAAAAACTCGGCAGGGACCCAGCACTGTGAGCCTTTGTTACCTGACACCTTCTCCTGAATTAAGAACAGCCCACCAACTTAGCCAACCTGGGAGTAGAAGATTTTTTTCTTTTTCAATCTTTCCTGAGCCCAAACCAACCATATCCCTAAAAGAACAGCTTCTGCTCTGCTGGCAGTCCTCTCCCTGCAGACTTTCCTCTGGCTTCTGACCATCATCAATCAGTCAATTGAGCGATCATTCAATCAATTCTTCCCCTTAGCACCAAGGCTTCTATACTTTTATTTTATATCTCTTTGTCCATATCTACTAGGACCTACATTAATATTGAAAGGCTTGTTCTTTTAGTACCAGAGGTACCCGGGTGGAGCACCACGGAACCCTGCTTTAGCCCCTCCTATATTCTGACTCTAATTATGAAGGTCTGATAATATGTGTCCCTGGAATGCACCCCGTTGGCTAATGGAAGCATCACTGTACTGTAGTCATGATCCCAGTTCAGGAGGCTCTGGTTTTAACCTGATTGGAACCTGACTCGTATCTGTAGGATAAAAGAGAAATGTTGCTGAGTAGTGAAGAGAACATGTCCAGACCTCCAGACAGAGGGGGGAAAGGAAGAAGGGTGGGAGGGAACTGAACTAATCTTCATTCTTCCAGCAGATACACAGAGGGGGGAGCCATCTCATCCATAACAACCCAGTCGCGGCTCACTCCCTTTTATGCTTCTCTCCATAAGGCACTTAGAGGAAAAAAAAAAAACCCAAAGTCCATCTTTCCCCATAGCTTTTATTCTTTTAGCCAAGCTGTGACAAGCCACTGATTTCTACCCTATAAATTATTTAAAATTCCACCTTCACATTGAGATTGGAAAATCAATCTCCCTGATTAAAAAGTGACCAGCTTCACATTTCCAAACATCTCTTTAATCTTTTAATTATGTCTGGTTACAGACAGCATGAGTTCTCAAAGAAGCAGAGAAATGCACTCTGTGCTAACTGAACTCAGACGATCTATAAGCCCATCAGCCTTTTCACTTAACCATCTGGCATTGTTACTGTCAGGTAGGACTGCTTTTAGAAATACTGCCAGAGGACTATAATCTTGATATACTCCCTTTCAATGTCACATGGAAAGCTTTGATGTTTCTAATTTCTCCTGCTAAATTCAGTATTACAGGAGCTAACTGGAGACTATGTAGATATAAATGCCAGTTTAATAAAAAGCACCGAGGCAGGTGAATGCTCATGTACAGGCCTGAAAATTCAAACAAAACCCATCCTCATAAATGGAGTGAGCCAAAGTAACCCAACTACATGGATACATTTATAAATTGACTCAGGGTGCCAAGATTTTGGGAAGGATTACAATCACTTCAACAACCCCATTCTTCACCAGAAACTGCTCCTCTCTATTCAGCTAGATGAAAAGTTTTCTCCAGAAGGCTTTTAAATGTAAGCGACAGATTACTGAGTACAAAATAAGGAGAGAGGAATCCAGCTAAGCTTTTGGTGATTCTTGGAGAAGTCATTTATTACGTTCATTGCTTGAAAATGTAGTGAAGTCTATGATAATATGGCCCAAGAAAACCAAAACATTTCAGAGACCAGATCAGAGGCTCTGGGAAGACATCTCCGAGTTGAAATGGCAGTTCCGAGTCCCTCACCCATCTGTCCACAGGCGGGCGGTTTGGGCAGTAGAGCACAGGTGAACAACCTAAAACACAACAACAGCTGATTGCCGACAGGAAGAGGTTCCCCGGGAAGTCTCGGTGGCAGGGAACCACTGTAGCAGTCTAACCGCCTCCGGCCTGGCCAGAAGAGGGCTTTCCTCCATCTCGTCAAGGTGGGGCATTGACAGCCTCCACGGGAGATGATGAGTTCTACGGTCTTCCCACCATGTGCTTATGATAACATGAGTCTCTAACTCTTGAATTTAAAGGACAAACTCCCTGTCTATCCTTGTGTTTCAAGCACTACACTTAAAATCTCTTGGAAATAATAAAAACTTGCATTCTCCAAGACTATTCTAAATAACATGATTTAACTCATGTTCTCTATAAGAGTGTACAAAATTTTTCTAATCTCAGAACTAGGTGACTCAATCCAAACTTGCACTATTTTAGACACTCTAGTTAAGCTAATGTGATGTTGCAATGGCCTAATAATATCCTTTATAAAATCAATTTTTAAATACTATGTCCTTATAATTTAATTTTTATTTATTTTTTGCTTTCTTTAAAACCCTATAATCTTTTCTGAAGAACACACTGGACCAGTTCTTTCTTGTGTAATTGAAAGAATCTTTAGGTCAAAGCACTGCCTTCTTACTTAACGTTATTTAAATATGAGGCCAGAACAGTGAATCAAGAGAAGCCATCAAACATTCATTAGGTATCTACATAGACTGAATGACTGAGGGCTATAGGGATAAATATACATAGAGAGAGATATTGATATAGACATATATTTAGATCGTTAGGTATAGTTGAGAGGAGTTTAAAGTCAAGAGAAACATACTAAAATAACTAAATAAATACAAGGTAAAACAAAATACATTTCAAGAGAGAAGAAAACCAATTTGTACAAAAAGATAATAAACTTCCTTTTATATATATAGATTATGAATATCCTAAAAGACGGAAACGAGTGTGCGGATTGGCTGTCGTTAGCATAGAAGTCGTGATGAGAGGAGCCTGGGCATAGATGACATTCCCCCCGGGAAAACACGAAAGAGAAAGACGTGATCAGCAATATACTGGAGAACCGAAAAGCATAAGCTCAAATGAGTCTTTGTGAAAGACTTTAAGTTAAAGAGGTGTTTCAGAGAATGGGATGTTGCAGAGAGCTCAGGAAACACTAACAGCTAAGAGGCATTGGCTGGCAGATCTCTTCGGGGAGAGCCGTGTGCCAAGCACAGAAGTAGAAGAGGAAGTCTTGGTCTCGGCCCACGCGGGACTTCCAGCGGAACAGGGAGGACGACGCTGATCAAAGAGTGGTATTAAAACTCGGTGCTAAATTGTGTGATGCCAGTTAGGTAGCTGGGGCATTCTGTGATGGTCCAGGATGTGTTGCCAAGGGGACTGTGACCCCACAGGGAGCAGAGGCAGATGCTGCCCAGATTGCTACAGTAAGGGTGGCAGTGAAACTAGGACTGTTCTGTTTGTTTATTTGTTTTTGCTTTTGTAATAATGTAATATAATGACATGATATAATTGTCCAAGCTATTCAGTAGAAAATGCCGAAGGGTGGTTTAGCCAAACGTTGCTCCTGCATTCTTGAATGGAACAGTGAATGGAAGATGGGACCAGGAAATGCCAAACCCCAGCTCTGTGGATGAAAGCCACAAACAGGCGAAAAAACACACAAACTCTTCATTTCACTATCTCTTCTTGCTTTTTACGGTCATTGCAGAGCCTCAGCCAAAGACTTGTAATCTGTGGAGCTGCCGAAGGAAATGATTGCCAAATGGTCTTTTACACCAAGAATGGAGGTAATCTGTTGCTTCACTTCAGGGGCACTCCTTTATGTTCCATAGCCCAGTGTACATAAGCCGGGTTGGATTGGAAGTGTTCTTTGGCCATTTAAAAATAATCTTAGTGTTCCTTAGCTCTATTCACAGCACATGTAATCCATGAGCTCAAAAAAAAAAATAAGCTGGTTTATTAGTATCAGCAAATAGTTAAGGGAGTACAGTCTACAGGAAGAAAGCAGCAAATAATGATTCACATATCAGGAAAATACCTCAACCTGGAGAATCCAAACATTCTTTCATGTATTCACCCATTTAGTAAGTGCACTTTAAGTGCCAACTTCATGGCCAGTATTGTACCAAGGGTGGGGTTACATGTAAGAATAGCATATGGTCTCTATGCATTTGAGATATCCACTCTCTCGTGGTGAAGGAAGAAAAATAATATCTACCATTTATTCTGCATCTACTTCCCATCAATAACTGCCCATGGTGCTTTATCTGGTCTTGTTCATTTAATACAATAAATACAAAAATGAGTTAGGTATTATTACCTTGGTCTGACATAATAAGAAATTTAGATGTAGCAATATTAAGTAACTTGACCAAGTCACAAAGCTACTATTCAGAATTCAAACCCAGCTCTCATGGACTTTGACGACCATGCTCTGTGCACTGCACCATGGGACATCCTGAAGTGAGCAAGACCTTCAACCTGCCCTCAAAGATTATGTAGACATGTTCACAAATAATAACAGTGATTTAATGGGGGTAATAATGGCTTCATTTTCAAGGCTTACCCAGGGCTCTTCTCAGCACTGAGGAGCATTTTTGAACCTCAAACACTACTGGATCAGCTCTGAAGGGCAAAATTTAATGAGTCTCTTGAGGAAAAGTTGTATTTAGAGCTTTTGTCCATCTCTGCTTTGTTAGCTACAGAGCCTGCTCAGATTGATCTATCTGTCTGTCTATCTATCTGTCTATATCTATCCATTGCAAATGTCTATATAAGATACAGCATATACCTATATGGACTCATTTCCAACTTTTACACTAGCCAGAACCTTGGATTCCTACATGAAGAGCATCAAGAAAAAATGACCCAGGCATTTTTATCACTTTCATAGGGAATGGTAGTTCCATTGTATTGGGGGCATATTTCTAAACTGAGGTGAGTTACAATGCCTAAAATCTCTCTGTTTTCTTGTCAGTCTCTCTCACTAGAGTGTGAAATTCTCCAGGCTAAGGACTCTGTTTTATTCACACGATATCTCCAGCTCATATAGCAATTCATTCCATTTAAAAGGAGATTATTAAAATGTTTATTGAAGGAAAGAAGAAAATTGCAGGTCTACTAGTTTATTGATGTTGTTGCTTTTGTTCTTAAGTTTATTTGCAAAGGTCTGTGCTAAGTCTTAGAAGAATGGGCAACACACACCGAGAGAGACAAATCTGGGCCCTGATCTTAATCTGGTTAGCACATCCAACTTTCACATATAATTGATTTAATCTAAAAGGGAACACTCAGTCTTTACAGGTATCAAAAGTGGAATCAATGCTATGTTAATATGCTTTATAAATTACTGCTCTGATTTTACCTATAGTGTGTTAAGGTCTAACATTTCTTAAACAAGCTATATCTCAGAAGTAATCATCAATCAAATTAAAACATCTATTATATATTCACTTAAATATAAGACATTGAATATATATTTATATATTTATCTCCACTTTCCCCGGACACCTATTTAAATGTCAATAAAATAACACAAAAGTACAAATCTACAAGAATGAACAGAGCAACAAAGAGGACAGCAGTGGACAAATATCAGCTGTATACAAGATACTGGAGGAGTTTATGGCATTTAAATAGTTTAAGATGAAAGCATTTTAAGCAGAACAGAAAAGGCTAGCTTCTATGTTCCCATAAAGGAATCCCAATAAGAAACAAGCTAGTCGCCCTTCAAAACTCCAGGAAGGCTCAGGGATTGGAGGCATCAGACCCGCAGAAGGTACAGGCATGACGTCAAGGGTGGATTAAAAGTCAGCATAAAGCACAGTTGGCTCCTTAGGTCTTTCTGTCAACATCACCTGTCACCCCCACAGATAGCTGACTTATTGCCTCAAAAACACTGAACCAGACAGCCACAGGACCAGGGACCCAAGGCACAGAAGACAGAGAAACAGGGGCTGTTAGCAAAAGCCTGATGTTCAAACTCTTCTAGCCTCCGCTTTATCCTACCAACCAGAATGCCACAGCCAGGCTTCTAATCCCAAGGAAAATATTTGGAAGATCTTTCTGTGGAGAAATGAAAGGGCTGTAGGGAAAAGACCTGCAGATTTCAGGGTACTATAACAACATTGGCTCACTGCCTATAATTCTATAGTGACTCCCTCAGTCAATGAACCTCACACATGGACATAGAACATTCAGTTGGTATGTGACTTCCTCACAGCCAAGGATCCCAAGATTTGAGGGACAGCCTCCAACATGAAAGGCAGAGGCAAAACAAGCAAATAGAAAAAAAAAAGAAATTAGAGGGAAGAAAGACAGGGCACTGAATATGTGTACATGAGGTAAGAACACTTCCAATAAAATATGATGAATTTCCACAGAGGTTAAAAAAACATTGAATCCTTGAAATAGCATCAAGAATAAATGCTATAAAAATGGAACAATACTAGAACATAAAAGATTTCCTGGAAATTAAAAATATGAGCAGTGATATTTATTTAAAAATCAGTAAGAAGTTGGGGAGATAAAGTAGATGAAATTTTTCAGAAAAATAAAACAAAAAGGCAAAGAAGGTATAGGAGGGAAAAAATAAGAAAATGTAAGATTAATCCAGAATGTTCAATAACTGATCAATAAGAGAAATCGAGGTGGGGAGCAAACTATTGATGAAACAGCACAAGAAAATTTTGTAGACCTACAGGATATAGATCTTAGATTAAAATGACCACTGAACACGCTATACAATAAGCAAGAAAAGACTCAACCAGGGCATATCATTTTAAAATTTCAGAACTCCAGAGAAAACACAATGCTCACATAAAAATCCTGGGGAATCAGAATAACATTGGACTTGTAAACAAAAACACTGAGAGCTAGAAAATAATGGTGCAATATCTTTAAATTCAGAAAGAGAATTATTTTTAACTTAGAACTTAATTCTCAGCCAAATGACCAAACAAATGCAAGGGTAGAATAGAGATATTTTCAGGCAGGAAATTTCTCAGTAAATTTACCTCACATGCACTCTTTCTCAGGAAGGGCGTGCCACCAAAATGAGGGAATAAAGAGAGAAAGAGGAAATCATGGGAACCAGAGAGGAGAGGCTCCCACACGAAGAGCAGGTGAAGAGAATCACCAAGATGACAACACAGGGAAGTCCTGGGGTAACAGTGAGATAGTGGCCCCCACAGTAAAACCAGTGCGGGTTGGAAAAGAGAAAACAAGTGCCCCAGGAAGGAGGTCTCTACATTTGGTTAGATTATCTGTTTTATGTCACTATGTGGAAAGTTTTGGGGACACTGTCAGAAGTTTTGGTGGAATGTAGGGGTGTTATACAAAGGCAGGCTGATGAAAAACAAGGCAATTATTAACTCCAAGAAAAACAAAAAGCTGTACAGGAAAGGAAAGGAAATTATAGTGCAATGTTAGCTCAGTAAAGAACATTATTTACATAGTTATAATAATATAAACCCTGAATATTGATTTAACCAAAAAGGGGAACAAAAAGAAAAGTGTTATGGGATAGGAGACTTAAATTTTCCCTAACTGTAATAGTCACTAAATAATGATCTAGTAGGACATACAGATTACTGAGAAATATGGGGGTAAATACAAGAACTACTCAGTTTAATTAAAAGTAGCTGCCTGCAGGGACTGGTTCTAGAGAGGGTGGAACAGATTTGCTATGGGGATTTTTTCTTTATTTTTAAAAGCCCTTTAGTGATATTTGTAAATATTACAAAATATTTGTAAATATTACCAAATATTTGTAAATATTTTACTCTTAAAATGTATACATTTATTTAAACAAATTCTCAGTTATTTTTTAAAACATTAAGGTGCCCTAACTTTGATTCTAAAGGAGGCTTATGGTCAACAACCTCGATATATTTCTGCCATCAAAGATCACATAATTAAAACACAAATCTCGGAAAAATCATACAGACTATTTCTTAATTTAACAAAACCTAGGCGATTTTAGAGCCAGTCTGAAAGCATTTTCTTCTCCTTCTCCTCAGCAATCTGTATAATTTTTTTCTAATTCTTACCAGAGGATATGTTTATTGATTTCAGAAAGAAAGGAAGGGAGGAAGGGGTAGGGGGAGAGAGAGAGAGAGAAACACTGATCAGTTGCTTCCTGTACTTGCCCCAACTGGGAATTGAACTTGCAACCTAGGTATGTGCACTGGGCAGGAATTGAATCCACAGTCTTCTGGTGTATGAGATGATGCTCCAACAAACTGAGCCACCTGGCCAGTGCTGTAGAAACTCTTAAAGTGTGAAAAACTTACATGAGTAGGTACTTCTATATATTTTCCAAGATGTTTAAGAGATTAAAAACACAACCTGCACCACAATCCAAGTGACTATTTATAGGCTGTAGACCTTGCTAACTAACCAAAGCAGGGAAACCAGCTGATGTTAGGAGAATTTGCAGTGTCTTTATCTGAGTATAAATTCAGAGAAGACACCCTGGATAGATGGGGTTCGACCCAAATCTTCAAGTATACGAGGTGGACAAGCAATGGACAAGAGAGTTTCATCTCGGATTTGCATAGAACAGTTCGGAACGGGGTGGGGGTGGTTATAGGAGGGGTCAAGCGTCCTCATGGCCCTGGGCTTCTCAGGAACCTGCAAGGTCTGGGGAATAAGATGCTCCAGAGTCACAGAGAATGTAACCTCCTACTTCATCCCCAAACTGTGATTTCATCATCACAGCAGAAATCCCTGGTAGGCTAATAAAGATGTTGCCCCAAAGCAGCATCTCCAGGACCAAGCAATAGCTAGCTTCCTCATGACAATAGTAAAGTGCTAATGACTTTGATAAAGGAAGATACACATCATTATCGCCTCTTAATTACCTTCTGGGCTCTGGAAGAGCAGCTATAGAATACACAAATCAAGCAGTCGGGGGAACTAGTTTTCCAGAAAATGGTCCCTGTGATTGTTGATTTTGCATTATTTTTCCTCCATTAATTACTTTGTTTTCTTTAAAGTTTACTTGCCATTAGTCAAGAAGCAAAGTTTAGACTTGTGGTTGATTCGGTTCCAATTACAAGAATGGTGTTTACCTGTAGGAAGATTATTTCCTTCTGAGTTTAAGTTTAGAGTAAATCCCTTGTTGATTTCCCTCCCCATCTTCACATTCACGGGACTCAGTCCTACACATTTATTTGGCAAACCAAGAGCCAGGTGATCCTTTGCTGGGCTATGATTTCTTAAGGAGAAGGCAAGCCCCACTTTTTGTCCACCATGGCCCCTTGCACAATGTGTTGCAGGTAATAGCCCCACGGTAAATATTAACTGAGATTATTATTCCAGAGATAGTAGAGATTTCACTATTTTGGCTTGGATGTTGCTTTTGAAACACCTATTGATACATCGTATTTGTATGGACACATCTAGAGCATCTCTGTTTGTCCCACACGCCAGTCACCAAAACTTCTTGAGCAGGAATAGATTAAAACTTGTTCCAACAAGTCATACACGTTTCCGGGTGAGGGGACAGATGGCTTGGGTTCTGCTTCACCATGATACTCCTCAGACTCTAGCATATCCTTTATAGGTGTGGAATGGGGAGTCCCCAAAACTTCAGTCCTAAGATGTCCTAACCCCCAAACTCCTCCCAATGGCCAACCAGAGAATGAGCGGTCGTTATGCAAAGTAAATCAATGCCCTTTTTCTTTCTTTCCACACAAAAGGCAGTCATCAACTTCACTCTCTCTTTGCAAAATGGTCTCTGGGAGTTCAAGGTTACCTGAACACCATTCCCATTATCACTCTAGGATTCTTCTGTCCTAATATTATCTAGCCTTTAATGGAATAGTTTTCCAGCTTCATACAATTCTTGCCCAATTCCCTGTTTGTTTTCACTGCGGTCAGCTACAGCACTTACTGCTCCTGAGACAACTTCACTGCCGGCTGGCACAGTCATTCCCCAGCGGGGAGAGGGAGATGCTGAGAAGGAGGAAGGAAATGAAGGGAGAGGAAGGAAGGAAGGAAGGAAGGAAGGAAGGAAGGAAGGAAGGAAGGAAAGAGGCAAGAGAGAAACTAGGCTCTGAATACATTCAATTGGAAAAATTAAAATGCTGGTTCTTAAAATAATTTGTCTTTTTTTTTTCCAGATTTTATTCTACTTTCTGTTTCTGGCCTGGACTAGAATAAAGCTAGGGCAGTCTAAATCTAAGCTTATCCTTCAGATCTGAAGTAACAGAAAACCACACCCAAGGAGTGTGCTGCTGAAATGACCACAGATCCCATTGTTTAGATAAGATAAAAAGAGATTAGAAAAAGTGCTATCTAGATTAACAGTCTTCCTAATCTGTCTGTAGTAATTCTGCATCATGTCTAATCTTTAAAAGTTGTAATGGGTCCTGTGAATTTTGTGGGAAAAAAATAGTGCATGTAGTGCAATTCACTGGGTCAGTTTACACCTATTGTTTGCTCATAAGCAGACCTGAAGCAGCGGCCCCAGCCCTCGCCCTCCCACTCTCCAGCGTTGCTCCTGTTGGGCACCACCCCTTACCGCCCCCCAGCTGGGAAAGGGAAGCATCTGCAACTTCAAGATGGCAGAATCTACTTGGCAAAGGGAGGAAGGCAAGAGAGAAGCCAGGCACTGCTTCCTCCTCTACCCCACCTGCAGCGACCCCTCAGCGTCACCCAGTGCCCACCCTGCAGCCCCGCCTTCCCAAGGCCCCTGCTGCTTCTCTGCATCTGCTCTAGAAACCAGTCCTCAGTGGTGCCCAGGGACTTTACTAAAACAAATGGCCATTTTTACTTAGACAATGGTGTTTGGGAATAACCCACAGTTAGCATTTTATTACCTGGTGAATCTCCATCTCTGTCCCTGGTTAAAACTGAAGATGAAGGGGAAGGGGGTGGCAAAAGCTCCACTGCTGTGTCTGCTGGAAGATGGAAAAACAAGACAACAAGACACTGAGCGGGCAAAGAAGAAACGGGCCCTGCTTTCTAAAAGCCACGCGTGCGCAAACTGGAAGCTGGATAACAGGCCTGGCGGCAAAAGACAAAGGGAGTTGCCTCGGAGCTCCAGGCTGCCCGGAAGAGAGCATGGAAGTTGGCGGGTGTGGGGTGTGGGGTCGGGGGTTGGAGACGCTGCTGGCCCACCAGCTCTCCGCTTAGTCTTCTTAGACGTCAGCAGGTGATCGTCTGCTCCTCTCCTTAGCCTGCCCACTGGCAACCACCAGGACCATGTGTTCTGAATTTCCTAAGACAATTTCTTACTAAATTTCTTCTACTTTTTCTCTATTTTAAATGCCTTTTTACTGGCCCTACCAATAATAACATCAAAAGCCAGAGTTCTGGGCTCTGGCATCAGGCTGCATAGGTGTGAATCTCAGCTTGCCACTTATTTACCAAGTGGCCTTCCTTAACCTTCCAAGTCAGTTTCGTATCTGCAAATCGGTAATAGTACATTGGTGAGAATATAATAAATAGTAATAGTAAACACTCGATAAATACTAAACTTACTGTACTCATAATTCTTATTACTATACAAGTAGGTACTTTACATACATTATCTCTAATCCTCTCAACAACACAGGAACAGATAAAATGTCTTAGAGATTCCAGAAATCGATGACAAGCTATTTCCTAAGTTGCCTCTTCTACTAAGAAAAGGGTCTAAAATCTTTCATTACACTGCTTGTGCCCATTTTTCAATGAGAAAATACGGCCATTGTACACAGAGCTCTTTCATCTTCTCCCAGGTTCTCTGGACTCCTCCTCGAAAGTTTGGCCCTAGGCTGCCAGAGAAAAGCTAGCTGACTACTTAACCCAGTGTTGTTTCAGTGGGAGGCATAGGGAAGAGGGTGACCCTCCCTCTGACTGTACGGCGAGGGGGGCAGAGGGAAGCAGGCGGGAGAGGGCAGGTTCCCTGGTCCCAAGGGATATACTTAGAACTCGACTGCTTCCTGAAACAGTCCATTTACATATGGGGAGATTATATTAAGCTGTGCTAAAAACTTTAGGTACATAGTGGATATAACAGGCTTTTATGTGCTGGCCCAAGGAGATAATCATTATGCAAAACTGTGTTTGAATTAGAACAAGGTGCTCCAAAGTTCCAAACACTATTCTTAGTAATTAACTGGTAGGACAAAACTGGTACATAATTTGCAAACTTCCTGTATGATTTTAAGTCACCCTTAGTCATTTCCCTCCTAAGAGTCAGCAGCAGGTCTTCACAATTGAATCCATGGTACTGAAGCCTTACTAAGATCTGTTGGGACCTTACAGGACTTGCAGAGCTGTGACCCTTTCAGGGAGGGAGGTGCCCTCTGAGCAGGTTCAAAACTTCCTCCAGTTTCATTCTCTCCACATTCTACATTGTACATTGGATTGCTTTTCCCACGAGACTGAGCCTGGTTGTAGTCACTTCATATCTGCAGAGCTTAGCAAGAATCTCTGTTGAATGAATACATTAATAAAAATTAAAATTGGAGAGATTTTTAACTGTGCATGAATGTGGAAGCAAGGAAGGAGGAAGAAAAGAAGAAAAGAAAGGAAAGGGGGAGGAAAGAAGGAAAGAAGGAGCAAAGAGCTGTGGAAGTGGTTATCTCTCTAACATAGCAGAGTTTATTTGTTCAACTATGAGCTGGATTTAAAAGTCCCAGCTCTTAAGATTCTATGAATTATTGAAGACCTATTATGGACCTAGCACTCTGATGGTAACTGGAGCAAAGAGAAAGGGAAGAGAGTTTAGCAAATAGACATTAGTCACAAAACTTATTCTAAGCACCTTACCATTTAATTGGGAAACTAAAATTAACACAAGAAACAATCAAAGGACAATGCATCCTAGCACATAATTAGGTTCTAAATACTTGTTACAGATGAAATTGTGAGGTCAGAGGGAGGAACAGTCCTGTGAGCTAGAGGAGTCAGGGGAGACAGCTACGAGATTTGAGACCTGGACTTGCCCTAGAAGGAGAGCAGGGGAAAGCAGCAGCCTCAGTGAAGACAGAGGCAGAGAGGCGTCTGTTCATGGAGCAGTGAGACCAATTTGGCTCGAAGAGAACTGGACAGGGTGGGGCCTTGGAAGTCAGCCTAAGGCATTTTTGTACAGGATGTGGTAGCAAGGAGAAGCAGCTCAGAGATTTTCGGGCAGGACTTACTCCCTCTTATTTCTCTTCCTCTTTGCAATGGACGAGGTAACTTTCATTGGCTAGACTCACCCTGTGGGTGATGAATTTCTGAGAAGGTGACAGATGAAAGTGGTGGTGGCAGCACCAGGCATCTCATTCTGGTTTCCAGATGGTGATAAATTCAGGCCAGGAAGCATGACTCTTTCCCCGAGTTCTGTGGCTTCACAGCAGTTGCAGGAAGCCGGGTGGAGAAGGGAATAAAGGGCTTTTCTCTACGGTCTCGGAGGGTGGTATTTTACAAGAGGCATATGGTGCGGGCTGAGATGGCTCCCACATGTGCACCACTCCTCACGATAAAGAAGAAACTGATCGAAGGAGTATTCTTTTGGCAAAAGAGCCCAATGTTGGGTGATACCACCTTCCATCTTTATAGATCATTGAGATTTCTATAGATAGGTGAGTGTGTATTTTTTTCTTTGCCTCTGAAGACAAACCCTAAGCACATTTGATGGATTATACCATAATGGCTGTCTGTGAGAATAAGTTGACCACAAACTTTGAGTTTTCATTATAACATCTTGATTATCTCAGGATATAACTATTCAGACCCACTGTGATATCCAGAAAGAATCAGAGCTGTAACAAGATGAAAACATGCCATAAAATAAATACTCTTCAAAATTATGCAAATTACTCAATCCAAATAAAATAAATGTTAATTAAGTTTACATATACAGATTAATTCTAACTAGCCATGTTTTCAAACTTAGCCATTAACCACAGTTTTCATTATGTCTCATTGAAATTAGTCCTGTTATTTGGAAAATACAAACAAAAGAATGCTTTACATTTCTATGCACCAAATATGAAATGGTATTCCCATAAGACAAAAGATATATATTTGAAAATATAATGTAAAACAATAAATAATTTTATGGAACTAATGTTATGTCAATTTGAGACTTTATTTGACATCAGAGAAAACATGTACTGTATTTGTGCCTCTATTATATATCAGTGGTCCTACTGTGTTTGTCAGAATCTCCATCACACTGAGTCTTAGGATATTTTTCTTATGGGTACATTAAAAGGGATTTTCTACCAATTAATAAGGTAGCAAGAAAATGTTTGGGAGAAAGTAGTGAGAAGCAGGTCAAATCTTTTCTTTTATATGCCAATGAATAATCATAATAGTTTTAATTAATGTTTCTTCTGAATCCTAAATTCATTTTAAAGCACATTTTCAACAAACATAATGGATCATTGCTTACAAAATCCATTTTGGAGGCAGAAAAACTGATTACTAGAATAAATGACTTGTATAAAGACAGATTGTCAGTAACAGATAAAATCCAATTTAGCTATCTTCAGTTCAAGCTCAAAGTACCTCTCATTAACCCTCATTTACATCCAGGATGTTACCACTGGACAAGATCTTCCTGAGCCCAGAGAAGGGCTCACAAGAGAAAAGCAAAGGGTCTTAGGATAGGCCTCCCTATCCCATGCTCCCTCTTTTAATTCATACAGGAAAGTACTGGTTCCCATCAAAATCACCCATGAGGCTTAAAAACATGCAACAATCAGGACCCAAACCAGACCAGAAGAAATATCATCTCTGTAGGCAGGGTCCTTTTAGAATTCTCCTTCCAGAAAAATAGCATATGTTTACTAATCAACTGCCTGACATAATTTCATATTGTTTTTTTTGAATATCCTGTTTGGAAATATCCTAATTCTCATGATCCTCTCTATCTATTTTTTTGTCATTTTCATTTTCTGTCCCTTTAGTCTTTTAAAAAGCCCCCCCCCCCGCCACACCCAAAGGCTTTTGATGATCTTACAGGTTTGGAAAGCAGATGGTATTAGATTTCAAAAACACTCTGTTTTAGAATGAAAAAATTAAGGGAAATACTTTGGGCTGGGGGAGCCTTACTCATCACCTTGTCGGCATCTCCGGAGATGGTTGTCAGGGCAAGACTCACCAATAAAATAACACAGAGGAAAATGTGTATGAAAAAGAGGACACCATTCTTACTAAGAAAGAAATAGTCTCGGGTATACCAGCTCATATTCGAGGTTGTTACTCCCTAAATGGTAGTCTTCAATGAAAAAAAAGGTCCTTTACGGGGAAAAATGGCCATGGCTGAGGTTTCTTTTATCCTCTATTAACCAGTGTTTTAATAGGATTCATCCAGAAACCTAATATAATGAACCAAAACAACAAAATTGCAAACTTACTTCTCCCAGGATGCTTGGTAAAGAATTTTAATTAATTCAACATTGCAATAAATTGGCAATTCAGATGTTTATCATTTCACATAATGTATTTAACAGCAAGCACAGCCTAAATATGTTTTTTGATAAATCAAAGAGTATGGTAAATGGTCAGTCGTATCTTTAGTTCTCATTGTCCAGTTCTTCAGGTGAAAAATGTACCCACACAAAATTGGCATGAAGTGACTCAGCAGAAATGTCTGTGTCCTATCTGTCCTTCCCGTCACCACAGCAAACAAGAGGACGCAGCAGACAAAGCAAGAGAAGGCTTCATGCATGGGTGCATGTGTGCACTCACAGTCGCTCCACAATGGGTGTGGATTTTGTGTCAGGCACTGTGCTAGGCAATGGATTTCTAGCTGTTAGCGGGACAAGCTATGTTCCCTGCCTTTCCAGAGCTTACATTCTAGCTATGGAGAGAGAGAACTTCAGCATTCCAATGTCCGCGAGCAAAACAGGCAGCATTTTGCAGGAGATGCTGGAGTAAAGCGAGATCGCTGTCTTGGTCAGCTTGGGCGGCTATAACAGAATACCACAGACTGAGTGGCTTCAGTAACAAATGTTTATATCTCACAGCTCTGGAGGCTGAAGTCCAAGCTCATGGCTTTGGCAGATCTGGTGCCTGGTGGGGGCCCTCTTCTCAGCTGGCAAACAGCAGCCTCCCCGTTGTATCCTCACACGGCCCAGAGAGCAATCTAGTCTGTTCTCACAAGGACACCAATCCTGTCACGAGGGCTCTACCCTCAAGACCTCATTTGAACATAATTACCTCTCTACCTCTTAGTACCATTCAATATACAAATTTTGCAATAACCCAAATTATGGAGGAATACATTTTGGAGGAACACAGACATAGAGTCCCTACCAGCCCTCTAGACCTGCGCTGTCCAACCAGATAGCCAGGGGCCACGTGGGGCTCCTGAGCCCTCGAACTGAGACTCATCCAAACTGAGATGTGCTGTGAGTGTAAACTACACATCAGACTTTGAAGATTTAGGAAGCAAAAAACAAAACGACCCCAAACAAACAAAACCAAAACCAAAAATCTATGGAAAATATTTCATGAATAATTTTTTTATATTGTTATACCCATATTTTGCCATTTATAGAGCGCTCCCACATTTTTGCATGTATTACACACAGTGTTATTATGCCCATTATTATACCCATGGCATGTACTCATTACACCCGTGTATAATGCGTGTCCTTACTTGTCCCTCAAAAATTTGAGCAAAAAAGTACACATTATACATGGCAAAATGTGGTATGTTGAAAATATTTTTTGGATACATTGGGTTAAATAAAAAGCACTATAATTTATTTCACTAGTTTCTTTTTATTTTTGTTTATTGTAACTACTAGAAAATTTAAAATTACTCCTGAGGCTTGTACTTACGTTTTGCATTATATTTTTGTTGGGTAGCAGTAGTCTAACCTAGTGGTTCTCAAAGGGGGGTGATTTTGGCTTCCAAGGAACATTTGACAATGTCTGGAGACATTTTCGTTTGTCACGAGCAGAAGGAATAGGTGCTCCTGACAGCTAACTGGTAGAGGCCAAGGGTGCTGCTCAGGACAGCCTCCCTCCTAACAAAGAATCACCCACCCTAAAGGTCAGCAGTGTCAAGATCGAGAACCTCTGACCTAAGAAATCAACTAATAAAGTATAAGAACGTAAAGTGAACCTGTGAATAATCTGCAATCTATGTCTGTATAATAGAATATATATGATACAATAATCTATACCCGATACATTGCCATTTGCAATATAAAGGGTCTGAGACCAGAAGTAGCCCATGCTCTTAGCATAGGACAAATGAGCAGCCCAGCCCAGATCACTCCTCCAGGCCCCTGGTCATCACCCGTCCGTCCGTCACCGGCTTGTTACAGAGGAGGAACCGAAGGGCACTCTCAGAAACCTTAATGGATATTTTGAAGTTTATGGGACATACTCCTGGGTGTCAATTTTCACAACAAATATTCACAACAGATCTTGTTAGGTACCCTGTTAAAGACCTTCATACTTGCAATTCAGACTAGCTGAACTTTCCACAATAAAGACTTTTGAGTTCAAAATGAGGATAGTTAGGTATGTGGTTCATCTCAGTAAAGTTTATTTCTGCCTGAACGTACCATGTGTTTTAGAGAAGCTGAGGAATTGGCTGAAATCAGTCCTAACTTTGTAACATTCTGGAAATTGCTTTTCTTCTGGAGGTATACCTTGTTTCAACCGATTTACTTGCCATGTGTTTTTATTATTCCCATGCAATCTAGAGTTCTGACTATTTCTGAGCTTCCTGGTTCTTTGGCTTTTAGAAAGGAGGTGTAAAGATACTTGGATTAGATGCACAATGTATTTGAAGTTGTTGGATCAAAGGGTTTTGAGACATTGACTAAATATTTGGAATCCCTACTTCTCTATTTCCATTTTTATGCGGCGAGAGAAGCCCAGTGCTTACCATTGAAGTCCTTCACAAATAACTCCAGGAAAGTAAGTTTCCTTCCTTAGTCCCCAGAGATGGAAATCTACCCTGCTCCTTCCCCACTCCACATTGTCTCATCTGAAAACTATATTTCTTTGAACCTCCAGATCTGTAGGCTATGCTTGCCTTAACCTCTTCTCAAAGCACGACTTTTTGCTTTGAAATTTAGATAAATAAAGTTTTCTCACCGGTGCATTTGCATTTTTATTTCCAGGCCACCACAGGATACTTCTTAAACAGACATAAAGTAGTGTTCAGTTGAACTCACAATTTTCAAAATTTAGGCAAAAATAAAGCTTCACTTAGAGGCAAAAATAAATTGGTTAGTGATCCAGTGAAAGAAAATTATCGTGTTATAGCAACCACTTAAAGGGAGACCAGGATTGGTCTGCAAATACAGTGCTGCATCATTAAACCACAGGAAGAAAAAAAGGAAACCACATTAGTTTACATAACTTTCGTACCTCATATAACCTCCCAGGCCCTCCCCTTTAGCCAGATTCATCATCTGCCTTTAAAGCACAATAATTTTCAGGAGTAAAACACAGCTAGGAAAAGTTCTTATACTTTGGATAAACATAAACATAACTAATTTATATTCATGTGATGTATGACTATGTTGAACAGCAGAGAGAACACTAGACTGAATTGGATTATGTTGCAAGGTTCCCTAGTTCTTCTGAGTGCATCATAGGATTGTATTTCCCCACCATTTTGAATTTAGCCACAGCCAAACGAGTGGCACTGGCTGATGAAATGTGACCAGGATGGATGTGCATCACCCCTGGTTCGCTTTGAGAGGAAGTGAGAGTGGGAGCGTATGTCAGCCTGGATGACTTAGACAACCAGAGTCCTTCTGAAAACCCATCTTTGGATATGTCGTCTGAAACAGTAAGGCACAGAGATTTGGGGGTTTGCATTACTGCAGCTTACGCTAGTTGATCCTGACTAAACAAACACATCCCCTAATATCTGGTATTCATATTCTTACCTTCTGTGCCTTTTCTAAATACTACGCACTTGTTTCCAACCTAATGTGGGAGAGGAAATTTAGTAGACATTTTTCAATAATAATTAACAGAGAAGAATATATTTAAAGCACAGAGAGTTGGACCAGGAAAGAAGACAGTGACGGTCTGGTCACAGCTACCTTGACTGCCATCGTGTGTGTGTGTGTGTGTGTGTGTGTGTGTGTTGTTTTTACAGTGCCACTTCACCACGCTGAACGATGGGGATTTGCTCCACTTTTTATCCATGCCAAGTCAACAGTGTTACCACAGAATAGTTTTTAATGACCAATTTTTCCATGCCCTGATTTTGGTTGCAGCCAGTTTTCCATTATTTTTGATGTTTGCGGTCCTTATTCGACTCAATTAGAATGGAAACTAGCAACTTGGAGAACACCTGCAGTGTCTGAGATTGCATCCAACTTTGCCATGTGCTTCTCTTCAATTCTCCCACTGTGTACTAACCACAAGCATGCAAGCATAAAGACTGAATGCTAATCAAAAGGCGAAATTGGGCTGGTTGTGGCCATGTCTTAGTCAAAAATTCCTCTGGCCACCCGGGCATGTGTTGAACACATGACATGCTGACGGTGGCGGATGCCCTGCACAAGCAAACTATCAATAATTTGGAAGTTTAGTCATTTTTCTTTTTTGTATCCAGTTAATTTGCAATCTTATCAAAATGAAATGTATATATAATTTTAAAAACTAATGCTACAGGCTGTAATGAAAATTACTGTCCTCTAATCTACCCCTCCAGGTCCCTAATTTACACTCCTTGGATATCCACTTTAAAATCTATTCAGTTTTCGTCTCCATGTTTCTAAATAACCTGCTTCTACTGTGTTGCTTGATTTTTCAGATGTAGACAGATGTATAGATTTCCCATTATAGAGCACAAAAACATACCTGTATTGCACTAACAGCTTTCTGTAGACACACGTACACGCAGTATCAATTAGTTTTTGCTGCATAACAAATCGCCCCAAACAAGTTGGCTTAAAGCATCCATTTATTCACTCACAATTCTGTGGCTTAACAATTTGGACTGGGATGGGCTGGATGTTCCTGCCCGTCTTAGCTGAGCTCATTTATGCAGCTGTGGAAGTACTGGATTGGCTGGGGGGCTGACGGGCCTAAGTGGCTTCAGCTGGGTTGGCTCTTCCGTGCTCCACGTGGTCTTTCATCCTCCAGCAAGCCAGGCCAGGCTTCGTCCCACAGAGGACGGGCAAAGTCCAAGGGCGCAAGCAGAAGCATGTGAAGCTCCTTGAGGCCCAGGCTCAGAACTGACGTTCCGGTACTCCCACTGCATTCTTCACAAGGCCAGCTGGATTTGAGGGGAGGAGAAAAATAGACTCCCCCTCTTGATGGGAGGTGCTGTAAAGTCACATTGTGGAAGACACAGAGAGAAGAGAAGTGTGGCCAGTTTTGCTATCTAGAAACACACAAATAGTATATGGATACGTGCACTTCCCCTTGCCGCCATTCTCTACTCATAGCCAGAGGATAGTATGTCACCGATCAGAGTGCATCAGAATTCAGTGTTTACCCTGTTATAATGACGGACATTTACTTATAACTAGATCTCATAGTGAACGGGGATTGTATTTTCTTTCTTATATAAGGATTTCAGCTCTGATCCTCAGAGTAAATAGTTGTCTTGTTTTCAGTTGTTTGCATAGTTTTTCTGTGCACTTTCCACGAATACTGCTCCAAACTCTCAGCAGTAAGTATACATTTCCTACAAACAAGTACAACAGATAGACTGTCAGTCCCCTCCCACACCTCCTGGGGCTCATCCTCTGTCCTTCTATTCCAATCTGGACTGGGTGTTCCTTGAGTCTGCTACACAGTAATCACTTTGAGTTTCCCTTGGCTAGTTGCTGCAGAATGCCCTATTTCTTAGCTAATAGCATGGCCTTTCTGAGCTTTGTCCTCTTCTTTAAGGAGTATATCCTCTAGTAGATTCCTGGGGGGTGGGGGGAAGGTGTGTAGGAGGCAACTTTTTGAGACTTTGAGCACCCTTGGCTGTGCCCTGCATTCCCTAGTCTAGAATCTTCTCACTCAACCTCTTGAGAATAAGCTTGCCTTCCTGTACTGGGCTGGAAGGGCTCACTGCTGGCAGTGCCGGACACTGTATGGAATCTCAGAGGAACTACCTTCAGACTGACTTGCAACCCCTCCTCCTGGTTTCGGTCCTGCCCACAGCGCTTTGGAGGCAGCTGGTACCTCTACTGCTAAGACTCTCCAGGCCTCTGTGGCTCCATTCAGCCTGATTTTTGCTTTACTTCTTACAGGCCCTTGCCATTTTGCTTTCCCCTCCCTAGTAAATCCGTTATCGCCCATCCATCTGCTCGTCCAGAACATTGCTATTTCCTCTTTTGTTCTCATAGCGCATATTGATTCAGGCTGTTCTCTTCTCTTACTGCCATCTTAGAGGGGCACGGAGAGGGATTGGAGGTATAATCATGTTTTTTCTTCCTTTCTTTCTCTCTTTTAATCTGCCATGCTCAGCTTGAAGTCCCTGTGGTTTGTTTTTATGAACGCTAAGTAATTGTGAAACCAATTATATTCCCTGTGTTCTGCATGACAACCAGTTTCTATTAGTTTTCATTAAACACCAGTGACACAAGTTCAGAAATTTTTATACTCCCTGTGAAGGGGAAAAAATAGAGCGAAGGTGGCAATTACCAAGAGGCAGTCTCAAAATAGCAATGTCAAAACAGCCTTCTTCGCCTGGTCCTGAAAAGGTACTGAGTAGGGTATTTGTCTGAATTACATGATGTCTCAGGTGCACCCCTAGAATCATGCAGGTCCAAACTTCAATCCTGATGTCTCTGAGCACAGGTTCATGCAAATCGGGTTGATGCTGATGAATACTTCATGAATTTATTAGTTGTTTTTTATGCGTTGAAACTAGGAAAACAAGCTCACGTCTCATTCTGCATGTCTGAAATGAAAAGTGAAAAGTACTACATCCTAATCAATTTTCAAGAAAGTTAAATATCGAATCCTCTGGAATGCATTAAATAGAGCTTTGATGTTTTATATACTAGTGATGCTGTCAGATAAATTATGTATAGAAGATGTGAATTTTATCACCTCCTAGTTAATTTATTTTAATGTTACTATCTCTCTTCCTTCCCCCAAAGCATGCCATTTCACTCATTGTTTTACTCTTTCCTGACGACTGTGGTCCCAGGACTGACTGCGCAGCCGAATGGCGCTTTGAGGAATGCAGGTGGGTAGGTCGGAAGCATCACTCAGAGGAAGGGTGGTGGCTACAATCTCAGTCTGCTTCTCCTCACACTGCATGGCTCTTTTCCCAAGTATCTGCTGCCTTTTGAGGTACCAGCAGTTTGTTTCATGTGAGTATCTGGAAGAGGTGTTATGAACTAGTGCTGAGTTACCAGGGGCCTTCGGGCATCTAACAGTTTACTCAGAACAAAACGGCCAACACAGCTACTTGGCTGGCTTAAAATGAGGACGCTGGCTGCTCTATGAAGCCTTCTCCCAGCCCTGGGCTCAGGTCTGCATTGTGCTGGGCTTTGCTGACGCTGAGAAGCAGCAACTTCACTCAGCACCGCCGTGACGCAGGAACTGGGTTGTGTTAACAAGGTCTGCTTGCTCTGAAATGCTACTAATTACCTGTTAACACATCACACACACACACACACACACACACACCCCTCAGTGCAAAGAACAGTCAGTTCAACCCAAGCATAAAAAGCTGACAGCAAAAGTGAGAAAGAAGGAGTGGTTATGATACATTTTTACCGCTTAGAAGTAAAAAATATAATTATTTGATAAATTGTATATAGTAGTACTTTGTTGTACCATGTTTATGATTCCAAACTTGGGAATGCTGGGTGGGGACGAAAACAGGAGGGAAGAGAAAATATTTCTTTTTAATCTGTTCTGCAAAGACATAAAAGGAATTGAAGATATACTTCTTAACATTTCGTGACCTTGGGCACAATGTTTCTCCTTGTAGGACCTCAGTTTTTCACGTTTATAAATAAGGGAGTTGGGCTATTTACATATTGAACTAATGTTCAATGTTGAAAACCTGTGATTCTAAGATTGGTCACTTTCCTGAAGCTATAGGGATGAGAACCCGTGAAGAAGTACAGCTCCCATTATATAAAGATGTGCTATATCCAGCTCAGATTCAGTGCCTTTATACAGTACAGGTGTTCAAAATTTGTCACGAGTAAGAAACAGACTGAAAGATTTAGTAGAAAGAAACGACATATCAGGGTTTGTTGTTTTTTTTTTTTTGAATAGCGATATTATTACTTGAAGAGCTCTGTGCTTTGGGGATTACTATGCAGTACCAAAGAAAATGTTAGTCGTATTTATTTTTTCACCGCATTATCTCCAGCACAACTTTGTAGCTGTAAATGTGACCGGTCCACCTGCAGGCTCCTGGGACGTGGCGATTTCTAACTCCTTGAGAAGAGCAGTGTTATCTTATACTGCACTTCTCAGCACTTAAAGTGTTTTATCCCATATTATCAGAAATATATTTTGTAGATATTTTGAAAGCCAAATTTCTCTTTCGTGGGTGGTAGATGAAAGCTCAGTGTTTGATTACCCGTGGCCTTATCGCAAAGACGGATTTTCTGCTCCACTCCAGACCAGCTCTCCAGGGAGCAGTGGGTTTTCCTAATGGAGAAGAGATGAAATGGGTGGATGAAATGGTGCTGAGTTCAAGGGAGCAGAATTCAAAGAAGCAGAGTTCAAAACCTGACTGTTATTAACTAACTAGCTGGGTGGTTTAGGGTGAATCCCATTCCTTTCTGGACCTCAGTTCCTCACCAATATATAATAACCACATCACTGCATTCTTGGCAAGAATTTCCTTGGGGAGTTAACTTTGTGAAGTAATGCCGGACTGGAATTCTTTGTTCTCTTCTTTCAAATTCCTGAGAATAGCTTAAATCAGAGGAGGTATTATTCCTTCGAAGTTATTTTAATATGTTAATCACCATAAACAAAAATTAGTTCTCTGGTTGAGAAATGAAGGTATCATGCCAACAAATTCCACATCTGTCATGTTTTGAACCCAGCTCTTGATAACCTAAAGTGCCAGCATTCATTACATTCTAGCTTCCTCTTGTTCACACCTCAGTTCTCCGGTACTTCCCTCCCTTTAAGAATCTTCAAACTGCCTAAGGGAACATTCTCCACTCACACCAAGGAAAAGGGAACATGCCCTTTAGCATATAATTTTGATCTTCTTCTCCCTTCTAACGATTTATTATTATCATTATTTTCATTGTTATTATTATTACCCATCTATTATTATAGAGCATCAGTTTGGGTCTTATTTGAGGGTTGTTTATAATTCTCCAGACCCTGTTCTTCTCTGTGATTATATTCAATTATGATTAGGCTTGGCCATGAATAATGAAACCCTTAATAATGAAGTCCTAGACCAGACAGAAGCCTTACTTCTCTTTCATGTAAAAGAAGTCTGGAGGTAGGTCTAAAAGTATATCTTCAGAAAGTTGTCATTAACTCATGCTCTTTCTATCTTGATATACTGCCATTTTTAGCATAAAGATTTCATTTCATAGTCTAATGTGGTTGCTCAAGCTTCATCAGTTACCTTGGCATCCCTCTTAGCAGGAAGGAGAATGGCATCCAAAAGGGGGTACCTTTTTACTTTAAAAAACATTTCTGCAAGTTATATGTGTCACTTCTGCTTACATCTCATTGACTAGAACTTAGAACATGGCCTCACCTAGCTGCAAGGGAGGCTGGCAAAGGGAGTTTCCTCACTCCAGGCAGTCATGGGCAGAGCTAAAGGAGAGTGTTGTAGGGCAAGGTCAACAGGATTTGACCCAGATCAAATATCCAGAAGAATTCTTTCATTACCATATAATCATAAGCTATTTCCCTGGAAATGCTACAAGATTAAATTAGAAAGTATTATCAGGAATGACAATCCAAAGAGAAGATAAGGACAAAAGACACCTTAGGCATATTAGATGGCTTCAAAAATGTCTAAACATATCCATGCAGAATGTGTTACTCTATCAGATTGATACAAGGTGGCTAGTGGTTATGGGTTAACTAGAAATTTTTTCATGTGTAAATTTTATCCAAAGTAAAAAAGATAGGAAAGGTATGATTTTGTCAGGATAATGAGACAGGTTGTTGCAAGAATGAGCAGAAGTGCTCTGTGGAGGTACCATAAAGTAAAAAATGTTCCCTTCCATGCCCTTCCCTTGTGACCTCTACATACTTGCCCTCCCTCTCAACACTGCCACCGTCCCCCCCCACGAGCACGTAATGCCACGTGCACATGTACACACACACACAAAGGTGCACACTATGTTTTCAGGCAGCATAATTTTACACAGATCTGCTAAACTAATTAACCCTCATCTATTTAAGGGTCACCTCTGAACTACTACCCCTCCCAGGAGTAGGGTGACAGCTAGTGGGAAGGGGGAGGTGAGGGGTGAAGGGACTGAGCAAAAAGGAAAAAGGACTCATGGACATGGACAACAGTGTGGTGATTGCTGGGGGGAGCGGGATATAAGGGGACTACATGTTTCGCCATGTATAATGTGTATTTTTTTACCCAAATTTTGAGGGAAAAATAAGGATGAGCATTGTACATGGGTGTAAGGACTACACGCCATAGGAATAATAATGGGTATGATGATCCTGTGTATAATACACACAAAACATTGGTGTGCATTATACATGACAAAACATGGTAAATGGTGTTGGAAAAAATACAATAAAGATTAAATTTTAAAAAATAAAATAAATAAATTAAAGTTCCCAGGACTATGTGTTGCTTCGATTCTAGTCAATAAATGTCTTAGAGACTATTTCTTCCGGAACCCGATGAGGACGAGAAATAAAACAGCACATTACTGCCCTCAAAGAGATCATGCTCTGGCAGACAGAGAGCCACATACAAACCTCTCAAGAAAGGCATAACGTGATTTTTTAAAAGGTTTTATTTATTTATTTTAAAAGAGAGGGGTGGAGGGGGAAAGAGAGGGAAAGAAACATCGATCCATTGCCTCTTGCACGTGCCCCAACTGGGGACCAAACCTGCAACCCAAGCATCTGCCCTGACAAGGAATCGAACTGGTGACCCTTTGTTTTAAGGGACGACGCCTAACCAACTGAGCCATCCTGGTCAGGACACAACGTGAATTTTTATTCAAACTATTAGGAGGGCACTGGGAAAGCAAAGTGTAGTCCCAGCGGGAGGAAAGGATGGTGAGATGGGTAACCCGTTACAGGCAGAATTAGACCTGGATAAAGGAGGATGTGCCATGTAGAAGCAGCAGCCTGGGAAGGGCATGGAGGGGGATGGTGGCAATGGCCTATGTGATGGAACACAGCATCCCAGAGAGGGCATGATGGGACTTGCAGCTGAGACTGCAGTCTCAGACCTCACCATGAAGGGACTTGGAACTTGAATAATAAAAGAAATGAGCATCCAACACAGTTAGATGAGGAAGTATCCAAGTCGAGGCTACTCTGTAAGAGGTGTCACCTGGAGGCAGCACAGAGCCTGGAGGATGGAGAGACTGAATCCAACAGACAAACTCGGAGACCGGATTAAGTTCAGAGAAGAGATAACAAAGATCTACAGAATCAGCGGGAACTGAGAAGACAGAAATATTACCAATGGTGAAACTTCACGTGCAAATTAGGTGGGCTACGGGCGGGGGGCAGAGCCTTTCCAGGCACTTCTCAGGTAACACTAAGTTAGGCCCCCATTTCCCAACGACATGTGAGACCATTGAGCCCAAGCCCAGAGAGGCAGAGGGCAGGGCAGGCAGGCGAAACAGTCAACCAAAATGTAAGGCAAGAAAACTGAATCCAGGGCTTTCAGAGGTAAAGGGCCCTGGAGACCATCTGTAACAGGCTCTCTTTTTTATAGATGAAGGTTTGGGGACACAGTGGTAGCAGAAGAGAAGTGGGAGTTGCCCTCCTAGTATTGGTGCCTGAGCAGGGGAAATAGCGGCCCACCATCCAAACACCCTGGGGGAAATAGCCGCAACACACGTCACAGGTAAGTGGCTAATCTCCATAATAAAAATGCCTAGATAACAGGAAGGAAAAGGGTAAGTGCCCAATGGAAAATGGACAGGGAACATGGAGAGACATTTCACACACACAAAACTACAAGCTGTCCTTCAGCACAGGAAAAGATATTCAACTTTACTCAAAATAAGAAAGATGCGCATTGAAACAGCACTGGTTCCCATTTCTCACCTCCCCACCAAAGCTGGACGGCACTGTGGCCGAGCTGTGAAGAAATGAACACTCACGTTCTGCTGACGAAGGTGCAAAATGGTACAGCCCACAGGGAGGGTAAGGTGGAGATTTCTACCAACATTCCTGATGCATTTGTCCTTTGATGCAGCAATCCTACTTCTGGGTATTTACATACAACCCACACATGCATAAATTAACATACAGAGCTGGGCACACATGTGGTTGTTAACTGCATCATTTGTAATAGTAAAAGAATGAAAACAGCATAACTGTCAGCATAAGGAACGGGTTCCACAAACAGTGGAGAGTTACCCAATGGACTTCCATGCGACTGTAAAAAGTAGAGGGTTCTTTATGTCTTGATATAGAATAAACTCCAGACAGAATATATTGTTAGGGAGGGAAAAGCATGGTGTACAACATGTATAAAGTATTTTATCTTTTATTAAAAAGGAGGAGACAAGATATGTATTTGCATATGTATTCCTTTCAAAAAAGAAATACTGGAAAGATAAGTTAAACACTAATGAACACACGTTTACATCTAAATGGAGAGGTAATGGGGAAGATGAAAACTGGAGTCAAGGCTAAATAGCTTAATATAAATCTTATTTCAATTTGATTTTTAACCAAGTCAACAAAAAAACCCCTACAAAATGGCAACTGTGATAAATATTTAAATGAGACAATTATGATATTTTCACAGTCAGGAAGGATTTGATCTAGTCAGAGATGTTAGGGGAGGCTTCCCAGAGTTGAGATCTGAAGAATGAATGGGAGCTCATGGGTTCAAAGATCAGGGAAGAGCATTATAATCAGAAAGGGGAGCTTGCTCAAAGGCCCTGTGATGGGAAGGAAAGCAGTGATTATGAAGAACTGAAAGCAAGCAGCATAGCAAAGCAAGTGGTGGGACAAGGCTGGACCCAATAAGGACAGGCTACACCACTTGAGGCTCGTAGGCAATGCTGAGAAATGGTTTTATTTTTATCCTAAGAGCAATAACAAACTGTTGAAGGGTTTTTAGCAGACAGACAGGAGGAGGTCTGGGGAAATCTGTACTTTATTCAGGGAAATATTCCCAGTCACCGAAGATTGTTGAGGAAATGATCATTACGCTTGTTACAAAAAATTGCCAATCCCACTGTCCCCCAGATTCACCTGTAAAGTCACATGCAGTGCGTGCTAATGACATTTCATGTATTTCAATTATGATCCATCAGTTGCTATTTGCAAAAAACATTACACAAATTGCACAAAGGATAAAGTTGTTATAGTCTAATTTACATTGGAACTTATCTTTGTTTCTAGGCAACATCATTGCACTGGATAATGACGGCTCCTGTCTTCAGAATCTCTCACAATCTGGTAAGTGAAATGAACAAGGAAACCAATTTCTGTGTGTGCAGGCCAGTATCTCAGCCTATTAGAGCCAGCCTGGGAATAAAACCCATTTTTAATGCACCATTTGATAAGAACACTTAACCTCAGTATGTATTATAATTAGAGAGATAATTAGAACTTCAGTAGAACCTCTTAAGACGAGGAATACATTTGAAATTCACCTAGAATGAAAATTGCATTCTCTCAGACCAATCCAAGGTATTTTCCCTTGCAACTTTACCTTGCCTCCCCTCCCCCTGCCCCCAAAGGCTTTGCAGTCTAAGAACTGTGAAAAGATAAGAATTTTATAGGTAGTGCAAATCACAGAAGGATAACGGGTTCAGTAGAAAATTGCTTTAAAGTTATTTGAAAGGGGAAAAAACACCTATATTTGAAAATAAGCTTCAGAGGCTGAGTATGAAGAAGACGAAGTATAACTCGTGTATGCAGAGAAAAAAAAAACTGCTCTTGCATGAATCCACTCATAAAATGTTAATATATGCATAAGAAAATTGTGTGCCTTAATCTCTGAAGAAACACTTATCACTAAGAACCCTTTAATTCTTTTCCTGTACTTGATTTATTAGCTTATGAAATTATGTTAATAACCTTCATGTTAATGGTTTAGGGTCTCAAATGACCTGATTTTAATAATGAAGTAATTTATGCAATAAATGCAATCAGCATCTATGAATCTCACTTAACAGACCATATTGGTGATTAGCCAATGCTAAAACTAGTGACTGTCAGCATGAGGCAATGCATGAGCTTCTGCAGAGAAAATAGATCTGGCTGTTGAGCACAGAGGTGGGGGCTGCTTGAGGTACGTGGTCTGAGCTGCAGCTCTTGGCTGCAAAAGCTTTGCCAGACAGGTTGAGACTGAATTTGAAATTAATTTACCAACTGTAAAATGAGTCTGCTACTTCAGTAACTGTCGAGTAAATCTACACATGAAGTGTATTCATGACCTGAAACGATCATGTCTTTGTTAGAGTGGAGGTACTTCCTGGAAGAAAATTGGGGAGTACAGGAAACAGCCGTGCAGGAATAGCCAGCAGCTTCCTGGGAGACAGCAGAGCAGAGCGCAGCGCCACGGGAGGCGGGGGTGGGGGGGCGCTAGGGGGGCACTGGGGGGTGGGGAGGCTGGGGGGACCTCAGAGGAGGTGGGGTGGACACCCGGAAAAATGGAAGGTTCCAGTCTTGTCGAATCTTGGCTTTGTAAAATCCACATCCTGGAAAACCCCGAGCACTAGTATTATTCAACTCTGGCTTTCCGGAGAATTATGTTGAATGACCTTTGTTGCTTTGCTTTGCTTTATTTCTTACTTTCTTCCATTCCCTATAGATTTAAAGCTTAGAAATAACTCATTTACACCCTTTTACACTAATCTGAGTGCAAACACAGTTTCACCATGATAGATAGAGGAAGATTTTTCTCCTTTCTTCAGAGATTCCTAGGAAACATGTTTCCTTTTCCTCTCTTATTGTTTAAATAATCCTCCCAGGAATTCTACCTCCCTCCCAATAAAAATCTACTAAACCATTCTCTGACTTCTTAGAAATAAAGACAGGCGTGCTCATTTCCCCCCTCACTGATGCAGACCCTGGCTGAGGAGAGCAGGCCAGGTGCAGTGACCTGTGTTTCTAGCAGGATCCGGATACCACAGCACAACCGTCCCAGAGTCCTTGATCTTCACCCTGAACACTGACATTCCACCAGGTGTTTTCCTAAACAGCCAAAACACTATTGGAGTGCTTGATAGAACATTATACCTCGCCCTAAGGAGGTTTCACATCACACGTACTTTTGGTACAGCATTAAGTGAAAAAAAAACAGAATTTTAAATTAGCTAAACTCTCATTGGTGATGTACTAAAGACAATATTGGCTTCAAAATCAGAGTCCTTTGGTTCCTAACTTGGGTTCCTAAATTGGGTGTAATAATTTATAGTTTTAATTTGAACATTTCACCTGAAATGTCATATGGCATGCTTGAGAATGATATTGTTACGTTACGGTATTACATGCTTATGATTTTGTAATAAAAGATTTTGTAACAAAAAAGGGGTGTTATTTGCACTGGACTCTATATATAAGAATATATGGGGTGGGGGAAAGTAAGTTTACAGTTGTGAGTATGAAAAACTCAGTTTATCTTGTATTATTATTTGCCAGTTGTTGTATTATTTTCCATCCAAACAACTGTAAACCTACTTTTGCCCCACCCTGTAGATTGCAAGAATATAAATCTTTAGAGGAATTTTAATTCTTTATCCCAGTTGTAAATTGGCATTGCATAGGCTATATTACAAATGAGGGCCATCCTAAACAGTCATGTCTTCCAATGAAAATCTACTAAACCTATCTAAAACTGCCCTCGTTCTTTGGATTTGAATAAAATTGATCATAATTTTACCATACCATAAAGCGTGGAGTAAAATGCCTCTGAGCGGTTTCATGCACAATCTGCATAAGAGCTGCTATATGTAATTCCAAAATTTAAAACATTACAAGTGATAATGATGCTTTGCCCATTGTAGCACCCAAAGGTCTCAAATCTCTACTCACAACTTGTCACGCCCAGTGCTGTGCGGGGGCTGAGTGGTTATTCAACACCACCCTCTCATTAGCCCCCACTCCTGAGCAGCAGCTAGAAGCGGTGGCCCATTTCATAACTAGAAATATCTGTTGAGAGGTCTAGTGGCCGCTTTGCCCGTGCCTCTGAGCACAGGTTCCGGATTCCTGGCCCACTGAAACAATCACTGCCCCATCGTGCGTTCAGCCATCAGGATTCTCGTCAAGTATGGGCTTAACAAGTAAGTTAATATCATTGCAAGGATGCTGTCTCTTTGCAAAAGACATAACTCCTCACTTATTTAAGCCATCTCTCCTCATAAATAATTTTCAGGAATTTTTTTACATAGCCAGAAAACATTGTAAAAAGAAACTGAAATTCTCCCTATCACCATTGTGGAAAGCAGGTATCTAAGCTAAGCCTTCCTTTCACTCCAAGCCATGGCATCCAAGACATACAGCTCCTGCTGTTGAATTTTGATGGAATTCCATGGCTTTTGATGGAAACCCACAACGATTTCTAAATTCTTAACCACTCTCACTCTAAGCCTTTCCTCTCACCAGTTTGCTCTCTCAAACTCACACGACACTTTCTTCCACCTTTGTGGCAAATGTCGTACCTTGCCAAGCAGGAAGAAAAAGTGATGGGTGCAATAGTAGTTGAGTGGCCATTCTGGGCTTCTCCTTTTGTCTCCTTTCAGAGTTCCCGATTCTACACACACACACACACACACACACACACTCTCTCTCTTCATCTGATGGGCTAATTTCTTCCCCTTCGCTTCCAACCTCCTCTCTAGTTTGCTCTACATGCACTTTCCACCCTTTGAGGAACACTGGTTAGCTTATAGCCACTTCGGCCATGTTGAGGACCTGTTTATGTATTTTCTGGATGGAAAGAAAGAGATGGCCATTTCTAACCCTATGGTGTGGAGACAGCCACCGCATTAAGACACGCTGCACTCCCTATTGCTCGGATGACTGGAGCAACCAGGTCTTTCTTTTCTTCTAAGGTACCTCTGCCCCTGGCAACTCGCCTTCTAACTTCTCATGTCTTCTAACTTCATGGTTTCAAACATGTTCTTTTGTCTACATTCTTTTTTTTAAGATTTTATTTATTTATTTTTAGAAAGGGAAAGGGAGAGAAATATCAATGTGTGGTTGCCTCTCACACACCCCTTCTGGGGACCTGGCCCGCCACCCAGGCATGTGCCCTGACTGGGAATTCTCGGACCAGTGACCCTTTGGTTGGCAGTGCAGCACATAGTCCACTGAGCCACACCAGCCAGGGCTCTTCCATTCTTAATTAAAGCATTTCTGTTACCATTCATTGCTGCTGGGTAGTTTAAACCAGCCATTATGTCAAAGAAAAAAAATTATTTCAAAAAGTAAAAATTGGTTCTTCTAAATTATATCTCCATGTTTGTTTGTTTGTTTTTCAGAGGAATACATTTAACCTGATCCCCTTCAGGCCAGGGAGATCATATGAAGTCCCTCCTGAACGTGTCTTCTTGCTCTCTCCACACCTAACTGTGCTCTTTTGGGCACTTGCAAAAACTATGGCTTATTTTGTATTTAAACTCATTTTATGAAATGAATGGGTAGCAGAAAAAAGACTTCCTCTCACTAACACAACTATTCCTGGGATAAATGAATATATTTTTCCACCAGTGGCCAGAAATAAATTATTTTTAAAATCTCAGTGTCTTTATATAACACAGAACCACAGCATTGAGGTGGAGAGTGTGGATTCTGGAGCCAGAGGAACTTGGATATGAATCCTGCCTCTTGCAATAGCCATATGACCTCAAGCAATGACTGAATCCCTCTACAGCTCATCTTTAAAATGGGGGAGATGACAACACCTACCACTTTGGACTGTGGTGATGATAACTGAATTTATATGCATAAAGCACTTAGAACAGTGTCTGGCATAGAGTGAGTGTGCAATTACTGTATTCCATTATTCCTGCGGTGATTACTCACTGCAGCCAAGGCCACTCATCCACTGTGACCCTTGGACAGATTCCGGAACCCTTAAGGTAGAATCAGGAACAAAGGAACCATTTCACATCTCACATCCTCTCTAAGACACTTTCTTCTTCACTGTTGAAAAATGGTTTTGATTCAGCCCAACCTTAATAAGAAACTTATCAATATAACAACCTAAAGGAGTATATGCTTTAAATACGATCATGGGAGTCAGCCAGACAAGCATTTGACTGAGAATGTTTAGAAGTCCTCACAGCTCTGTGTGTGTTAAGCCCTGTACACTCGCAAACAGTCAAGGGGTGGCTGGGTCAGCTTCTCCGCAGAAACAAACAGCAATCAGGGGCCAGAGGAAGTTAAGCTATTAGCCCTTTTTTCACCGCAAGAATTTCTCATCTCACATGTACACTACAGACATTGTCCCTGCACCAGGTTTTAGAAAAATTAGAATAAGGTTTATAAAAGGGACTAAAATCATTCACCGAACGTGGTTTTGCAATGTCCTTTGTGGAGGGAGAGGGGAAGAAGGGTCACTGTTTCTCTCACTTCTCCCCCATCTAGATTATCCTCCAATCTGACATTTCTTAATCTGAGTTTATTTTCCAGGTCATTAATTTTATTTCTCAATGTTTCATAACCTTCAAAATTCTCAGTTAAAACAGCATTGTGTTAAAACATCAACATTAATCATTTTCACTTCTTTCTTGTTTTTTTCTCTTGCCATCTTGGGGTATTTTTAAAAAATCCTTTTCCATCACTATTTTTGAATAGTCTCTGACCTTTCTTTGCATCAACCCAAGCTAATCCAACTTAATAAATCAATGTTTAGTCTCCCAAGGGAGACTAATGGAAAAGCAGTCAGGCCTATATCCTGGATGTGGAAACCAAAGAACAGCAACACGAAACCATATGTTTATCTTGCAGTATTTTTTTCCTGAAAAACAACCCAAGGTACCAACCAAACCAGTAAGATTATAAGTGAAAAGCAGATCACGCCACCTGCAGACAGCTGCCCACTGCCCACCTTCTCCTCTCGCTACTTTCTGTGTCTGGGAGCTGAACAACAGGGATGTTTCTCTCCCCGTTGAATATGCTCTGTTCTGCTTGTAAATGTAGAGGGCTTCTCTTAACATCTATTTTAGGCAAGTCAGATCTCCCGGAACACTGAAACCACTGCGTGAACCAGGATTTAAATTCAGAGGAAAAAAATAAGAAGAAGAGGCAAATTCCAGGAAATTGTCTGACCAATTATCTGAAACATACGTTCAATTACTTCAAGTGAATGTACTTACGTCTTCCTATTGCAACTTAATGGTTTTATTGGCCAGAGCAACAAGTTGAGGGCATATGTGCACATTTGTTTAATTAATGCTCTTTCTGGGTACATGTAGAGCTTTGGCCTCCTAGCCAAGAATGGGTTTATTGGGATCTTCTTTAGAGCATTCTTAAGTCTGCAATTGCTTACAACTCTCCATTGTCCTTACTGCCTGCCATCAGGGTAGCCCAGCGAACCTAACCACTCAACTGGCGGCACGGTGGCTGCCCCTTGAAGGCCGTTCCAGAGCATGTCCATGGCTTTACAAAACAAAATAGCTGCTTTCCTCTGCTATATACCCTGAGGTTTGCTCACCCTTCTCCAGCCATTTCAAAAGTGCACTTTCCACACAGAATCCTTCGTAAGAATTGCTGTTGTGGGTTTAGTCATCTTGAGCTTGAGTGACGAGATATATATATAAAGGATCTAGGTAGACATAGAAAGGCAGATTAAGTTATAAAAATCTTAGTAAGGTTTTGTTTGTTTTTATATCCAAACTACATTTGGTTTTTCGTTAAAAACAGAATTCTTTAAGTGATTAGGTTTCTAGGTCTTTGTCTGAAAATTTATGTAAACTGTAAGGCAGTTAAATTAAAATGTAAAAATTATTTCCTATGATTTCTTTGGGGAAAACAATGAAATAGTCCTAACAAAGATTTGGAAGTAAGATAAGAGCTCTGCCTTTGTTACATTCTCAGTCTCCCGAGTTGAATTTCCTTTATATTTCTCTCTTCTGTTTCCAGTGAGGGACACAGGCTACTTCTCTTGCCTTTTCTCCTCTCTCCCAGGAAGTGAGAGTAGATTTTCTCTTCCCTATCATGCTTCCCTCAAAAAAACAGGACCCTGAGAGGGCACTGCCCACAAGCCAGGGCAGAGAATTCAATAGTGGACAGTGACAACGAGGGCCGAGAGATAATCCTCCCACAACCCATCCCTAAACAGAGAATGTCCTATGTCCATTCCAGAGTCCTCGGGGACCACTGGGAAGAAAGGATAGCCACAGCAAAACCATGGCAACAGTAAAAAGACCAGTTGCCAGAGGTTTAGGGAGGGAAGAATGAACAGACAGAGCAGAGAGGATTTTTAGAGCAGTAAAAATCCTCTGTATGATACTGTGGTGATAGACACTTATCAGTGTTCATTTGTTCAAGTCCATCGTATGTGCAACACCAAGAGAGAATCCTAGTGTAAACTATGGGCTTTGGGTGGTAATGACGTGCCAATGGAAACATACGCACCACTCTGGTGGAGGGTGCTAATAAGGGGTTAGGTTGTGCACTGTGGGGCAGAAATTACATGGGAAATTTCTGTACCTACCTTTCAGTTTTGTTATGAACCTAAGACCACTTAAAAGTCTTTAAGCGGGGGTGGGGGGGTGCATGGAGATACAGTGTAGCAATCTGGGGAAAAAGAGAATATTTTATGTTAACTTACTATTTATAACACATGCTCACACCAGTCACCACATTGGATGCTCACACTAACCTTGCAAAGTAGGTATAATTTCCACCCCACTTTATAGAGAAGGTAACTGAAGGTAACCAAGAGGATAGATAAGTGACTTAAACAAGGTTACTTGCATTGTAAGTGGCAGAGATAGGATTCTAAATTCTTATCACTTCACAATACCAACTCAGCCTTTAATAGGCAGTTATCTCAGAAGCACAAGTAGAGAAATGCTGTATAAATTTATTTTACTATTATTAATCAACTTGCATTTGTAGGTTTAAATAAACAAAGTAACATAAGCATTTTAATAAGCATTTTTCCTTTCTAAAAAATCACCCTATATTTTAAGTTCTCCTCTGCCTCCTCCTTCTTCTTCTCCTTTTTCCTTTTAGAGAGAGAGGGGAAGGGAGGGAGAAAGAGAAGGAGAGAAGCATCAATGTGAGAGAGAAACATCAATTGGCTGCCTTCTGCATGAGCCCAGACCAGGGACTGAACTCACAATCCAGGTTGTGCCCAGACATGGAATGGAACTGGTGACCTTTTGGTTTGCAGGATGACACCCAACAAACTGAGCCACACTGGCTGCAGCCAAAACATCATTCTGCTTTAATAAGTTAAGAAATCTGCATGGAGAGTCCTCCAGATCCTGGTCCAAGAACTGAGAAGCGCATGCACAGGGCCCGCCTCTGTGAATCCTGCTCCTGGGACTCTAAGAGCTCAACAGAGATATCAGATGTCTCACACAGAGTTTTGAGACATTGGGATTGTGACCTGGCTAGGGTGGCGAATCCTCACTGAAAACAGAAGGCATTAATTTGAGACCCTAGAAAAGCCACATCTTAGAAGTATTCTCTATGTTCCAGAGTAAGGGTTACATGCTAGGACTCAGGGCACAAAAGCTAATATACAACCCTAAGAAAGCCTAACACAAAGTTTGAGTGGATTAAGATCTATATATCTGCTACCAAAATAAAACTCAACACACTTTACAGGAAGACAATACAATCAATTCTCCCTACAATTTATCATCAACAATGCCCAGCATGCAATAAAAAATTACTAGACCTGCAAAGAAGCAGATGGTATAATCCATAATCAAAGGGGAAAAAATGAACAGAGATCATGAGATGACTCAGATGTTAGAATTAGCGGATGAGAATTTTAAAACACCTATTATATATATGCTTAAGGATGTGAGATAAAACATGGATAAATGTGAAGTAGGAGATGGGTAATCTCAGTCAAAATATAGAAATTATGAAAACAGCCAACGTAAATAGTAACCTGAAAAATAGAGGATCTGAAATAAAAGATCCCCTGGACAAGCATAACAGCAGATTGGGCACTACAGGAGAAAGGATTGATGGCCTTGAAGATAGCGCAAAAGAAATATACCAAATTGAAGAACACAGAAAAAGATGGAAACAAAAATAAACAAAGCCTCAGTGACCTGTGGGACAACATAAAGTTCTCTAACATAGTGTAAGCGGAAAGTGTGACAGAAGGAGAGATAGAATAGAGAAAAATTTTAAGCAATAGCATCTGAGAAGTTTTCCAAAATTGCTGAAAGACATCAATCATCAAGAAAATCATACTTAGGTATATTGTAGTCAAAGTACTTTAAAAATAAGATAAAATTACAAAGAATTTACAGTGAAAAAAGATACACTGTGTATAGGGGCAAAGGCAAGTATGATGAATGACTACTACTCACGAAAACAAGGAAGGTTGTAAAAAAGTAAAGTGGTATCTATAAAACAGAGAGTTAAAACGATCAACCTAGAATTCTACAGCCTGAGAAAATATCCTTCAGTAAATGAGGTTTAAATAAATTTATGGATAAAAGAAAACTCAGAAAATTTATAAGAAGCAGAACCTCACTTCAAAAAATGCTAAAGGAAGTCCATCAGACTGAATGGGAATGACAGCAGATGGAAGCTCAGTTAGTTATACAGAAAGGAATCAAGGCCATTAGTCATGGAAAATATGTGGGTAAATTTTAAAATCTGCCTTTAAATTTTTTTTTAATTTCTTTAGAAGAAAATGGACCGTTTAAATTCACTACAATAATATTGTGTTATAGATTTTACAATAAATATAGAAGTAAAATATATGACAATTCTTAAAGGATGAAGTGGGGTATATGGAACTATACTACAGCAAGATTCTCATATTTTATATGAATTGGTACAATATTAATTTAAATGGACTGTGATAAATTAAGAATACACAAAACCCCAGAATAATATTAAAAAAAAACAAAGGTCAATAGACATTCAACAAATGTTGCTCTCATAATTGAATATCCAGCTGCAAAAAATTAATTTCAATCAATGTCTTGTCCATTTAGAAAGTTTAACTCAAAGTGGATCCTAGACCTAATGCCAAACCCCAAACTCTAAAACTTATAGAAGAACATACGAGAAAATCTCTGTGATCTTGGGTAAGGCAAAGGTTTCTTAAATATGACACTAAACATAAGATCATTAAAGAACAAATTAATAAATCAGACTTAATCAGAATTAGAAATTTTGGCCATGAGAAAAAAATGCAGGTGAAAAACGAGCTACAAACCAGGAGAAAATGTTGGCAAATCATGTTTCATAAAAGACTTGTATCCAGAAAATATAAATAACTCCCAAAATCAATAATAAGGAAACAACCCAATTTTTAAAAATTGCTCAAAAGATTTGAACAGACACATCACCAAAGGAGATAGACAGATGAAAAATAAGCAGATAGAAAAAAATGTTCATTATCAGCCACTAGAGGTATGGAAATAAAACTACAATGAGATGCCACCAGACATCTATCAGAATGGCTGAAGCTGCAATGACCACATCAGTGCTGGCGACGAGGCAGAGCAACTGCAGCAGGCGCGCACTGCTGGTGGAGATATAAAATGATGTGGCCACTCGGGAAAACAGTCGGATGGTTTCTTAAAATGTTAAACACTTGCCTATCATAGAACCCAACCATCCACTACTAGATATTAACCTAAGGAAAAAGAAAGCATGTGTCAGTACAAAGATTTGCACACAGATTTTCATAGAAATTTAATTTATAATAGCCCTAAAATGAACACAATCCAATTGTCCCAACAGTAGATGAATAGATAAGCAAATGGAATACTTGTTAATAACTGAATGTAATGAACCTCTGATATGTTCAACAGCAAAGACAAATCAAAATTCATTATGCTGATGAAAGAAGTCAGAGAAAAATGAGTGTATATAGTATGCATTTGTATAAAATTCTTAAAAATGGAAACTATTCTATTGTGACAGAAAGCAGATCAGTATTCAACGCATGGGAATAAAAAAAGGGAGCAGGAGAGTGGAGACGGGAAGGAAGGTTACAAAGGAGAGTTGAGGAAACCTTGGAAGTGGTAGGTCATTTATTTTCTTGGTTGTAGTAATGGTTTTACAAGTCTATACGTATGACAAAACTTATCAAATTGTATGCTTTAAATATGTGTAGTTTATTGTCAACTATACTTCAATACAGGTGTTTTTTACAAAGCCAATAAAGGAAATAAAGTAAAATACTAAAAAATATTTTATTAACCCAAAAGAACACAAGAAAGGAAAAATAAAAATTAAACATTTCTACTAATCAAAATACACTATTAAAAAAATACAAAACAAGTCACAGAATAGGAGAAAATTTTTCAATACATATATTCAGGGTCCGGCAGAAGTTAATGCCTGCTTGAGTGTGGTTGGTAAGGTAATAATATGGGTGTAATAACTTATAGTTTTAATTTGAACATTTCACCTAAATTGTCATATGGTGGGCTTGAGTGTGATATTGTTATATTACAGAATGACATGCTTATGATTTTGTAATTAAAAGGGGTATTATTTGGGCTGGACCCTGTATAACAAGGAAGGGGCTTAACACCAGAACACAAAAGATCCCTAAAACCAATATTTTAAAAGAAGAAAACTTGTATTCAAATGGCAAAATATTTAGGAACCTCATCAAAGTAGATTAATATGGTAAAAAAAAATTTATGAAAGAACACTCAATATTCCAAGTCACCAGGGAAATGCAAATGAAAACCACAGTGAATTACCACTTCATTTCCACCAAAAAAATTACAATTAAAAGGACTAATAACATCAAGTGTTGGCAAGAATGTGCAGCAATGGTCATTCTCATAAACTGCATGAAATATAGAATGGTGCAACTACTATGAAAAATATTTGTCAGTTTTTGTAAAATTAAAAATGTAACTCCCTATTCTCAGCAATTCCATTCTAGGCATTTAACTCAAGAAAATAAGAACATATAGCCACAAATAAATGTTCATCACAACCTTATTCATAATCGCAAACTGGAAACAACCCTAAAGTCCATCAGCAGAGAATGGATAGAGAAACTACGTTATGTTCACACAACTGAATACTACCAAGCAACTTAAAAAAGAAACCCCACTGCGCATGCAACAACATGGACAAATCTCAAGCTGATCATGCAGTGCTTAAGGTGTCAGGTCCAAAAAACGCACACCATGTGATTTCATTTCAATGACATTTAAAAGCAAACAAAAATAATATATTGTGTTAGAACAAACTTTGCTCCTTGAAGGGGGTTTACTGCAATGTGGCACAGTTGAACTTTTTAGAATGATGGAATTGTACATTTTTATTGGATTCTTTTTTATATAGGTGTATATGTCTGTCAAAAGTCATTGGAGTCCTGACTGGGTGGCTCAGTTCGATGGAGTGTTGTACCGTGCACCAAAAGGTTATGGGTTCAATTCCTAGTCACGGCACATACCTAAGTTGCCAGGTCGATCCCTCATCAGGGTGCATACAGGAGGAAGCCCATCAATGTTTCTCTCTCACATCAATGTTTCTCTCTCACATCCATGTTTCTCTCTCTCTCTCTCCTCCCCCACCCTCTCTAGATTCAATAAAAATATATCCTCAGGTGAGGATTAAAAAATAAGGGTAAGAATTCCTTCATGTTTATAGTTGCATAATATTCTATTGTGTAAATATAGCACATCTTTTTTGTACCCACTCAACTATGGATGGGCACTTGGGCTGGTTCCAGATCTTGTCTATTGGAGGCAACACTGCTATGAACACAGGGCTGCATCTACTCTTCCTGATTGATGTTTCAGGATTTTTAGGATATATTCCCAGAAATGGAGATTATTATGCTAAGTGAAATAAGCCAGTCAGAGAGAGACAAATACCTTATGATCTCACTTATATGTGGAATCTGATGAACAAACTAAACTGACAAAATAAAACCAGAGGCATGGATACGTGGAACAAACTGACAGATCTCAGAGGGGACGTGGGGGGCTGGAAGAGATTAACCAAAGAACATAGACACGTATATGCATAGCCTGTGGTTGCAGACAGCGGTGTGGTGAGGGCCAGGGTGGGAGTGGGGGGCTGGGCGAAGGAGGGACCAAGTGGAGGGTGTGAATGGGGAATATCTGTAATAGTGTCGACAATAAAAAATAAATAAAGTCACCGGAGTTACATTGATCAACTATATATTTTACTCTTTATATAAATTTTGCCTAAATTAAAAATACAAATCAAGAAAATTATAATGAATAAGTAAATTCAAAATTTGAGTAGAAATTTATTCTAAGTATTACACAAAAGGATGAGATATAAAATACAAAATAATTATTGCAAATGTAAAAAATATTAGCATGTTAAATCGGGATGCTGGGTATATGGGTTGTCCAATCTTAGCTTCTGTGACTTATCTGCATATATATCAAATATTTCAAATTAGTTAAAATAAACACAGCAATGAAGTTAAAATGTCTCTGCAATCTTAGTAGTATACTTGCTTCGAGGATACTATTCGAAGTAAGCCAGAGATCAGCAAAGAATATCAATATTTTAGAAAACCCCATAACAGAGAAATGTAAATTTCACAGCCTGTGATTTCTAATACTAGGGGGTCATTATTCCATTGCCACTTCCTAGAATAGATTGCAACCTTCCTCTCAAACCAAGATGGCAATTGCCGAATTCATTAGGTTTATCACACTATTGTAAATCTTATATACTTCACCAGATGAGTTGGGAACACAATTTCTGCCCTTTCCTTTATTCCCATTTTGCTACCAATTCGCTTTTGAAATTTGGGTATCTGTTTCACTCAACTGAAAAACCACAGCCAGGCTCACTAGGCGATTTACTCTTGCGTTTTAGATGCAAGGAGCTTTGCAAGTTGAACTGATACTATTTACAACGCCATTCATTTTTATCCTTCAGTCTCACTCAGTTAGGCCTTCCAGAGACCATATTCATTTTCATTTCGTTTCTCACGTGGAGGTGGCTTTTTAAACACTGACTCCTGACTTAGTGTTTTCCTTTGCTTCCCGTGTAACTGTCTGACTCTCCCGTGGGCCCCCCACCCTGGCCTCCAGCCCTGTCACCAGACACACAGCACGACCCTTGCCCCCATGCACTGCAGGGCTGAGACTGTTCAACTGTTTTCATTTCTTAACCGCATCTCTGAACTCACTTTTGGGAGTCAATATTTTTATCTTTTACCACCAGACTTTAAAAGGGTCCAAAATATCACAGGATGAAATTTAGATCTTAGGTCATCAAAGATGCTCAAACACTGACAAATGGAGCAGGCCTTGAGAAATGATTTGTGAACCCACCTCCGAGGCAGTGAGTAACTGTGTTAAGTGGGATTTGGAGTGCATCTGGCATTCTCACTTGCAGTCAGAGGTTTGCCAGTCGTCATCTCCCTTACATCCATCTGAAAGCTCTCTCCATTTCTCTTTTCCACAGTGGCTCTTGCCCTGGGCCAGTCCCAACGGGGAATTCAACCAGTGTGACCTTCCTAAGGGAGTGGAGGCAAGTCTAGGAGGAACTCTCTTCATCCCTTCCCATGTTCCCTAAGCAGTTGCACAAGCATTTGCGTGCTCACTGATAGTGCGAGGGGAAGAACTGTGGTGTTTCCGAGGGAACACATGCTGGGGGATCGGGAATGAGTGAAGGCCGTGGGAAGAGAAGCAGGAGCTAAACCCAAGGTCCATTAAATAGAAGCTTGCCTAGGAGACTCGGAGCCTTTTCCTGGTCAAGGTCTGACTTCAGGATTTGCAAAGGCAAGACAGTCCCCAAACTGTCTCCTCTCAAACTGCTCTTCAGACTTTGTAGAGCACCCCAGCAGCAAGTGGAGCAGGAGGATGGTCCCACTCAGTGCTACCGCCCTGCAACCACACCAGAGTTTGGAACAGATTTCCCCCAATGGGAGATGCTACATGGGAAAGGTAGGCGTGCTGCACTGCTGAAACTGGACTGGACTGAAGGTCCTTATCGATGAGAAGTGGAGCCCCAGCGTCACGTCCACTGTCCCAAACCACACAGCACTTGAGTTTCAGATCCAGTACCAAAACCAGTCTCCAAACCCCCAAGCCAGGCCTCCTTTATGATGACTGCATTATGAGTGAATGAAGCTTTTCAGAGTGGATCTGAGGTCCTGAGCGCTTCTGCTCGCAGTGAGAGAAAAAAGCATGTGGAATGTCCAGCAATCCCCTGTGTTAACATTATTGATACGGGGCGTCCAGTACAGGACTTCAAGCTTCCTGCGTCAGTCTTTTCCCCTAAATGCCTCTAGCATGTCTTCCTAGTATTGAACAAACATCAGTTCTGACTAGGTCATGGATTTTATCAATATGAACTGAAAATGTGCCGGCTTTTTTTTTTTTTTTTTTTTTTATGATCACTAACAGCTTTCTTAATTAACCTGCTGATAGAGTCAACAGCACAGCTCACTGTTTGCTGTTTGCTCTCCCGCCACTGCAGAGTCGAGATGCTCTCTGAGAGTACAGCACACTTGCCTGAGGTTGTTTTGTTTTCCAGAAATAAAGAAAGGGGAAAACAAAAAAAAATAAAAGAAACCTCACAACCACAGTGAATTTGACTTAATTGCTAAAACTTCCTTCTGATTGTTTTGCCCCAAGTAACAGCCCTTCCTTCACTAATAACTTCAATTATAGCAACCACTAGTTATGAAACTGTACCTTTTCTCTTTACTTGGTCTGTTCTTACAAACTTCTAATTATGAAACCAGGGACCAGCAAGTCACCTTCCAAGGTTTTCATTAGCTGGGAAGAAGGGTTCTGGAACTCCATGCACTCATATTCCATGAGCATAAGTCTGACACAGCTGAAGGTGGCCTGCTAGGTGCTATAAGATATTAAAACATCTGCCTGACAACAAGGGATGAGTATGAGGCAAAAACAGGATCCTGACTCTCAAAGAACTCATCTTTAGGGAAAACAAAATTGCTTATTTGCTGAAGATGTGTACCGTGTCTAAGATGAATGTAGATTTCACAATAAATCTAAATCCTTCATTTCATCTTCAAGAGTTTATGAGGATGGTGCAGTTGATATAAAAAAACTGTTTAAATTTAAGGCACTAAAAAACATCCAGTACAGACATGTTCTCTGGCTCTGTTCCCACAACGGTTTTCATCTGATTATGGAGAAAATAGAATTTTCCTGCACTCTTGGCTATTAGGCCAGCCTTCTTGTCGTGGGACAGTTATCAGTTAAAGGCCGTGTTGGGCTCAATCATCATGAAAAACTACTTAAATGATCTGTTTCAGCTGTGTTACTGCCAGGTAAGGATGATCTCATGCTTGATGACATGTATTCAGTGGTTGATTGTGCCAGAATGGTGTTTTTCTGCATTGTTTTTGCCACCTTATGTATCAGTTCAGCTTGCTTTGTTCATGCTGCTTTGCAAAGTTGCTCATTTTCTTTGAAAATCCGTCAGCAGTCTCCGAGCTCCTCCCACTTTGCTGACTCAGCTCCACCCGCCCTTCTGTGATCCTGTGGGGTGGCCATTTCCACCCCTAGCCGCACCCCCACCCCCAGGCAGTCAGGGTTGGCCCTCACTTTCATATCCAAGCTGGGAGAAGCAGGCCGGACAGTTCACAGCATGTGGCTGCCATATGCAGCGGGCTGGTCGCTGAGTGGGTGGCGGGGCACTACCCATCCTTCCTATCATGACGACGGACACCCCCTACCCACACACCACAGGAATTTCTCACAGCCTCAGTTGAAAAGCTGGATCCTGGCAGATGACTTCCAACGAGTGACTGTATTTGCTTAATAGGACGCCAGCTGACAAATGTTTCACTTCTCAGAGCTTTTTCCCGGTCTCTCCTTTCCTGTTCTTATTCTTGTCATTGTTCATCGGTATAGAGGCATAGAATGTTAAATGGGTGCCTGGTTAATCAGAAGTGTTAACTTTCATTTTGCAATGAAAGTGGGTTGTTATTTAAAGTTTGCAGCCACGTCTCCATCCTAGAAGTTACCCTTGCTGTGAGAAGAATAACTCCAATGTAAAGTAAATGGCTGTGTCTACAAACTAGTCTCTGGTGGATTACAGTAGACTGTTCCAGGTCTGCTGGCAGGAAAAGACACCAGGGGCCCTCAAAAGCAGACTCACTGTGATGATAAAGGGAGAGTCTAGAAACATTACCCCAACTCCACCACTGTGCCATGATGGACAGGTGGTGCCGGTGTAGGGTGTCAGTGTGGCAGTGCTGGGGGTGGAAACAGCTGAGCAAGGAAGTGCCAACCATGAGCTATGGACCGGGAGAGTGAGATTATCACCCTGCCCTAAGGATCCACTCAGCACCAAGCACCGGTCGGTAATGGCATGGCCACAGCAGGGGATGGGAACACTGAACTGTGAGTATGGGCCTACAGCAAGGCAGTGATGGAGCTTGGCAGTCACAGGCGGGCTACCTAGTGGGCTGGTCATGTATGGCAGTTCTCTCTCCAAGAGGTGCTTATTCCCAGAACTGAGCAGTCCGACAATTTAGAGAGAGAGATTGGATACCCTGCCAATCTCTGGAGGTCTGAACTTAATTTGAAAAACAAAAGGGTGTAGCTCCATATGTACCCAAGGTGGGACTCCAGTCACTCAGGCTAATTCAGAATCGAAAGAGACGGCAGAGATCATTTGGTTCTCATTTTTCAGGGAAGCAAGTCATGGGTAGAATTTGTATACAGTACAATGAGCTAACTGCCAACCCGCTGTCTGCTCTATTGTCAAAACTTGCAACGCCCCCTGAATGCAATATTCTCTGTTGTTAAGAGTCTGAGATTTAGGAGAGGGAAAACTTTAGCTCCTACTTCAGAGTTTGGAGACTAAGCCTGAATTTTCCAGGTTCACACTTTGGGACATATTTATTAGGTTTCCTCTAGTCACTAGGGCAGCCTAGAGGTTTCTTGGTAGGGTAGCTACAGAGATGAAACTCTTATTTTTGACTCTAACCCAGACACCTCTCCTGAGTGCTCGTCCTCTATATACAACCAATACTAAAACTCCTCCTAAATGATTGACAGGGTTGAAGTCTGATTGTTATCTTAGGCTCCACCCAGCCAGCCCCATCTTCCCCAAACAAAATCTTGTTACTCCTTCCAGTTCTCTGTCTGAGAACAGGCACCACCAGCCTTCCGCTTGGCCATAGAAAGTCCTGCAGACTCCAGCTCCTCAAACATTGTTTTATTTCTTTCCCATTCCCACTGCTACTGAAGTACTTCGGGATCTTACCATCTCCTACCTGAACTGTGATAATTTCCTTATTGGTTCCCTGTTATTTTAATCCCATTCCAGACCTTTTTCCTCCCTGCCACCAGAGTGATCTTTCGAAAATATAAATCCAATCATGTTATTCTGTCCGTGGCTCTGTAGTCCATCAAGTTATGCTCTAAACCCCTTTGCATGCAATGAGGTCCTCCATGACCTGCCTTCCACTTGATTGCATTCAGGCCTTACTTCGCACAGTCCACCCACCTCTGCTCTCACCACCCTCCCCAGACACCACATCCCAGTCATTGAGAGCTCTCGGAGTTCCTCTGACCAGCCACTTCTTTTTCATGCTCTCTTTTTCTCAAGGTGAGCTCCCCCTCACCTGGGAATGTCCCTTTGCATTTTAGTTGTGACCATGTATATCTTTAAAGATTCAATTCAAGTGCCACCTTCTTTATGAAGCTTTTTCTAATCTCCCAATTCTACAGTGTAAGGAAGAACAGAGAATTCTGTTGAACTATCCGAGCACCTCCATTACAGGACAATTATTTGTTCCCTGTCTGTCTCTCTCACACGATGTTGGGCACAACTTGATGGTAAAGAGCACATCATATTTATCTTCGATTTTCTGGTACTAAGCACAGTGCCTGGCATATATTAATGGTAGGCATTTGATAAGTGTTTTTGGAAGGAAGGAAGGGGGGAGGGGAGGAGAGAGGGAGGGAGGGGAGAAGGATGAGGGGAAATAGATATTGTCACAATATATTGTTGTTTCATTTTTTATTATTTCCAGAAAAAAAGGCACATGGTAAAACTTGGACCACTATTTCTAAAACGCATGAAGAATTTATCCAGAGCAGTTCAGGAATTCAATTAGTAGTGTTAGAAAAGACAAATATGTACTCACTTTCATATTGTACTATGTTGCTATTGGCGAAATGCCTCAGTCCTAAAATTAAAAAGTATTAACTTTAGTGTCTATAGTGGAAATTGGTCATGTTTTTAGTTGTCCAAATGCCCTTCCTATGCTTGGAGAATCCCCTTCTGTATAAATCTTGTGGGGAAGCAGAGCCCCGACCTTCTACAGTGGCCAGAGATGCAGGGTACTTACATTCTGAGCATCCCTGCCAGGCAGAACACAGACTTACCCTATGTGTGCACTGGGCTCACCAAATATACGTAGCCATAAGTAGCAGGAGCTGATGACAGTAAGGTATGAGGACAGAGTAGAATTCTTCTCTGGTGGTGGTAATGGGACCAGAAGCATTGAAGTTCAGCACCAGCAGCCACTCAGACCACAGTGACTGCTGGGCCACAACAGTATCCCCACTGGCCAATTCTACAAAGGGATGTTAACCAAGGATCTGATGCATTGCCTCCCTCTGCTTCTGCTCAAGTCTTGAGCCTGGTACTCCAGCTGTCCTGGTAGTTCTCTGAGACAACTAATCTTCAATAAATTCCTTTTCTGCTTATCGACCTTTCTGTTGCAACTAGCAAACCGAAAAGATCCAGAACTCCTTGGTGATTCATAAATGCTTCTGGCTTCAGTAATTTGGTCTACCAGTGTGCATGATTTATGTGAGTCTGGCTGATAAAACATCTCATCCACTGGTGAGTCAATTGTTACTTCATTCCACGTTATTAGAGGAATTTTCCTAGGCAGATCATTTTCCAGAAAGTTTCATTGGGGCAGATTTTCTTGCCTTAAATCACTCACCCATATGTTAGCACAGGTACTCAATAAATACTTGCTGAAGGAACTAATAAATGAACATGTTAAATCCAGGAGACTGTTACCTATTTTTACTGTATCAAATTGATACTGCAAAGATAAAGCCTACAGAAAGAAGCAGACAAACTAGGTAGTCTTTCCAGTACTTCTTCCTACATGTGATTTGACGATGAACTGACTCAAGAGTGATGTGTGCAGATATTCTACCAACCAGTTCAAGTCAACAAATATTTATCAATCCTTGCTGATCCTTTCTTGGAACTGCTCTAGGGGTTCATGCTCCAGGTATGGTTCCCCTAACTGTTATCTCTGACATTTGGCCAAATGTAATCTCTATGACCCTCCATTTTCTCATCAGTAAAATAGAGATAATTATCCTTTTTCAAAGGATAGTTAAATCAAGATGTTGTCAATGCCCACTTTTCTTTTTTTTTTTTTTTTGCCTTTATTATTTTTGTTTCTGCTCTCTGCATCCTCTCTTAACTTTAGTTCTCCACCATGAGCATGTTCTCTCCTCCTTGGACTGTGTAAGCCACTGTGGGAACAAAGTTGAGTAGAGCATGCTCCTACTTTTGAGCAAGTTATAGTGCAGTCAAGGAGATGAATGGGTTAAAAAAATCAGGAAAGATGGGGAGGGCCATGATGGAGGCAAACAGGAGCACTGCTCAGGAAGTACCAGGAAGGGCGAGACAGCAAATGGGCTAGGTCTCCTGGAGGAGACGTCCTTGAGAGGAGTCTTCAAGGGGAAAGTCAGATGAAAGAGGAAGCAATGGACCTCCAAGAAAAATGAACTGTGTGAGAAAAGGCAAACATGGAAAACAGCCTTTCCATATTCCTGGGAGGTGAAGTTCAAGACGGGTTTGGAAAGAAGCCAAGTATGCAGTGGAAGGCGGGTCAGATCACAGATGACTGCATTTGTTGTTAAAGGGGCATGGAACTCTGGGTATTAGGGAGCCCCCAGAGGACTGCAAACGAGCAGGCATTTTCAAAATCTCAGTCTGGCAGTGGTATGGAGGATGGATATCAGAAGCCACAAGACTGAGAAGGGAGGCCAGGAAGGAAATCATCACCCTGGTCCAGATGAACAATTGTGTGGGCCCAGACTGGGAAAATGGTGGATGACAGAGATTGACGAAGGGAGTCAAGCAATGTGTTCACCTCTGTTCTGTTTCCTAAATGTTGTCATGGTGCAATGATTCCTCACCATTGTACTGATGATGGATGCCGCACGTATTCTCCACCCTCCATCCTGAAACAGGATGGAGTCATAGCCCATCAGACACTGTGCCCAGCACCAGGGGTGCCCACGTGGTTCCAAACTGTCTTTCATCTGCATTCAGGGATCACACAAGTAATGGAAAGACTTCTAATATTTTGCAAGTCAGGAGACATTTTTGGGGTACTGTAAATTATCCATCTTTCTAGAATTCCTTGTAAAATACTTTACATTTTTCAGACAATTCTATTCAGAAGTTCAAATGGATTTTTAGCTAGGATTTCTTTTCTTATTTTCACCAAACAGCCTACATACATTTAAATCAAATAGGGGGAAAGAAGCAAATGGGATATTTGGGTAGACACATGATGCTATTGGCCAAAAATGTCAGGAATGGCTACCCCATTCTGTCAAATAGAAACAAGGCCAGACAGCTATTTCATTGGGATTTACATTATCCCTCCCCTGCCACCTTCCTGCCCTCCCCCACCCCCCAAGCAAATCTAATCTTGTTCTGGTGGTCACAGGCTAGGCCAGCAGGAAGGCATCTGAATATGGAGCACAGAGATGCAGATACACTGGCTCCGCTCCCAGGAGGCCAGGTCAGGATGAGAATCAATATTTCAGTAGCTCAGGATTAGGAAACACACATATCAAATCTTGTCCATTAAGGAAAACAAACAGACATTCTGTATCTTCTGCAGACTGATAGGGATGAAGCATTTGACTCATCTGCAGAAACGTACCCATTATTCTTGTACTTTTGAGACTAGTACAAGTTATGTAAAAAATTCTCAGAGTGAGACCGAGGCTCCTTAGAAGAATGCTATAAATCAGACCTTACAGTCCCTGATAAGCGGCTTTTCAGGAGAACGGGAAGACAGGGCAGGACTAAATGCAGTTTGGGTAGTCCTAGGTTGTTCAGAAGAGAAAAGAAAAGTCACAGATATCCAAAGAGGTAGAGTTTGGTTTGGGTGAGCAGCAGCTTTTGCTCAGATTTAACTGACTGCCCCTGAGGCCCCGCCCCCTCTTCCCCTGCCCCAAACATCTGGAAAATCTAGGCAACCCAAAGTTAGTCCAGGCCATTGGTACCTTTCCTGTTTGCATCAAAGGAAAAGCATGGAAACCACAGGATGATTGATATCAGCTCACACAGTGAGACATGCATCTGTGGGAATAACTGGGGGGATTTCACATTTATCTTTTTTCCCCTCGAAAATAAGGAATGACAGCAACCGTATTTAGAAGAGGGGTTTTCCTGCAGGAGAGATGATGTCTCTCTGTCCTAGGGCACACTCAGATCTCCCACAGCCACTCCTCGGTTTCTCGGGCACGCCATGGTCTAGCACTGCCAGGTGTCCACGAGGGGAGAAGAAATGTGGAGGGGGGTGGGCGAGTGCAGAATATCAAAGATCTAATTGCAACTCTGACAAGCATCAGATCAAAGGAGTCTCTCCTGGGTTCTTTGATCTCTTGATAACCACATTTAGCACCCTCCCCAGGCTGTGCCTGGGGCAGGCAACCCTCCCTTCAAACTCCCTCATCTCTTTCTAGTTTAAATAATTCAACTCCTAAACATTTTCAAAGGAGTGGAAATAAGTAAATGCTTTAAGATTTAACTCCCATGTTTAGTGAAGTCCCTTCACCATACTGACACCTGATTAGAAAATAAAAATAAGTACCATAGGATCCTAAAAAGAACAATGATTGCTTTTAATACCTTATCTGAATTACAGTTGTGCAACAGAAATGGGGCAGTGACCAGAAATTCACCCCAAAAGTGCCTGGGGTTGGGAGGAAAGGGAAGGGGGGCTCCCCGTCCTTTTGCTAGTGCAGGCAGGAATCTGAGGTGCATCAGCCATCATCACCAGTCTTCGGCCTTATTCCCGCCCACCAAATTCCCAGGGGAGTTGGATGGGCCTCCCCGTCAGCTCCACATCACCCAAAGTCTTCCAGTGCTGGGCTTCCTCTCAGGTGTGCCCAGCTTGTTCTGCTCAGGAATGGCCTTTATGAAAATGTTACAGAGCAGGGAGAAAAGCCTTGCCTTGGAACTTCCTTCTACCCTAAGGTAGTCAGATTTAGCAAATAAAAATACAAGAAAGCCAGTGAAATTTGATTTTCAGACAAATAAATAATTTTTTTAGCATAAGCATATCCTAAATACTGCATCGGACACACTAATACCAACTAAAATATTCATCTTTTATCTGAAGTTCAAATTTAACTGAGTGTCCTGTATTTTATCTGGCAACCCTGTCAGGGTCCCTCTTCGCTGAAACTCACCGGAATGCCATGCGGTAGCCTAGCCTTACAGGACAACAAAAATGGATTCTGCCCCAGCCTTAAACCCCCTTGTGAACATGGTCCAGGGCAGGCCATTGACCAGGCGGTGGGGGAAAGGAAAGGGGCCAGCATTTGCTGAGCAGCTCCATACTTTGTGTCCCATTTGACCCCCCGAAACAGCCCAGTAGGGTAGGGACTGAAAGTATTCCCCTTTCACGTGGAACTCCGTGAAAGTCAAGAAGATTGCCAGCATCTAAGTGTTAGGGTTATGATTCTCATCCAGGCATCCCTAACTTCAAAGCCATGAGCTGTCCACTACCCCCCACTGACTGCTTCCCTCTCCCCAGTGAGCATGACAGATTCTGAGACGAATGGACTTGTTCCAACACAAACAGGCCCTTTTCATTTCAGATACATCTTGTGTTAATCAAAAGTTCTAGATCTTATCCCTTAGAACTCTCTGTTCTGCCATTAGAAACTGGGGTTGGGGAGGGAGGGAGGAAATTCAGTCTTAAGAAAGAAGAGTAGATCTGAACAGGGTCTCGGGCACTTGAGAAAACTGAAGAACGTCACTGGTGGTTTTCTCTCACTGTGAACCTGTGTAAACTCAGCACCGAATCAAGCTAGGACACCAGCACATTGCGAAATCCTGACTCCCTTATCCCCTAGGGCAGTGGTTCCCAAATGTACGTTTGCTTCAGAATCAGACCTGTTAAAGAGGAGATGGCTGGGGCCCCACCCTAGAGTTTGTGTCTCAGTAGGTCTGGGGTGCGGCCCAAGAATCTGCATTTCTGACAAATTCTAAGGTAATTCTGATGCTGCTGGTCTGGGGATCCCACTTGGAGAACCACTGCTCTAGGACCAAAAAGAAGTCTTCCCTAAAAATAGTTCACAGCATTTGGAGCTTAAATCCACCTATACTTTTGAATTCAAGGCCATTCTACACTTCTCACAATCAATTTGGGGGCAGACGGCCAGGCGGTGTGGAGGGTACAGGAGCGCTCAGTGGGCGGGTCATGCTGAGGGGCTTGCCTTTCTTTTCCTTTGTGTCAATGAGGCATTGGGTGGTTTTAAGGGAGGGATGGCATATTCAGACCTAGACCTTGAAAAGGTTCTCTGAGTTGACATCAAACTCAGAGGCTATTCAAGTGGGACCCACCACAGAAGGGGAGGGTGTGGGTGAGGGCGGGCCCTCTGGGCGTTGAGTGGAGAAGCAATCTCACTGGTCTGAAAACAAAACCTTAGTGTCTGTGCTTGCTGCTATCCGGCCAAAGAACCCTAACTAAGCCTGGGGGAAGGAGATGCAGACATTTCTTGTTTCTATGTTGCTATCTGAGTATGTACCTTAC